>JALBCR010000848.1:57500-291432 GCA_030710515.1 Abscondita cerata
AAGTTGAAGGGATGATGTATAAATAGGTTTAACCGCGTCCTCAAAATCTGCAAGCTCCACACCAAGTGTGAGATTTTTATGAGTCCCAAGTACTGCTTAGGTATATGTGTTTAGGTAAACGTCCCAGCTTAAATGTTTGATAATTGTCATTCGTCTTTGGAGTTAAAACACTAGAATTCTTTAAAAAAAATTGTGAACTAATCTACCTATTTTTTTTTAATGAAAATGATGTAAGTGCAACAATAGAATTATGGGTCTAAAACAGCTTGAATTATTATAGTAATGGGAACAATTATCGGTAGTATAATTTCTTTATACCCTTGGGTTTTTTTAGATTTTTAATTTTTTCTGCATTTTGTTCATAGACTACTCTTCAGCTTACCAAGAATTTACAAGAATTATCGGCATAATGTAAATATTTACATTGGACACATACTTTAGTTTGCACCTCGAACCGTTAGGCCTGGGCAGTAATCATCAAGTGAGTAGTAAATACAACATACTGTCAAACCTATAATTTTAAAGGTTACTAATTAAACAAACGCGAACTTGTTATATATTTCTCCGTTTACAAATAATAAGCCTTTATGACAAAAGTATTCGAACGACATTGAAATATTATCACTAGTACTCAAGTTTGCTTAGTAATTGCAGGAACTTGTATTGAGTTTATCGTCACTAGTTATTTTCTGAATACACGGAAAGTCCAATAATGCAAGCAAGTTTTTTGGCAATGGAAATTACTTGGTGATTAAAGCATACATTAAAAAAAAGTAAACAACAATGTTAATGTTAACTAAGACATAATACTTACGGGATGATTAGTGGCTATATTTTGTAGCACATTACGTAGTAGTAATTTTGGTGTATCGCATCCATACATTCCCCATCTACAAAAAAAAATCTATTGTTACTTACGATAAAAAAAGGTACATACTTTTCCAAATGAATGCAATTAAAAGTAAATGTAAGTAAAAGTCTAAATTATGATCTTTGTAAAAAGTTAACCTTGGAATTTGAAAATAATTAAGTGTGTATTAATTACATTGTGGAATAAGCTTTTTGTAGAATTATATAATAACATAAAGATAATAAAATTATTGACATATAATTAAGCAAGCGAAGCGAAGTATTTGTTTTTTTTTTTATTTAACAATAACTGATTTGTGAAACTTTGTCTTACTAATGTGCCACCATGTATGTAAGGAAAAAATTGTTACATTCTGAATAGAAAACAGTAATTTATCCTATCAGTGCTAAAACAAAATCCCTTTTACCTGAATCATACAGTATTTCTTCTACGGCTGCATGGTTTTGCAAATTCATTTTTTAATGTACATTTAATTGATTTAAATTAAAAAGTTCGATTTGTGTTTATTGCACTGTCATGCAGTACAACCAAATCAAGAATATTTGAACTCAAGTGCATATGATAATTTTTATGACTATTTAATATGATCTATAGGCTCTTTCTTTGTAAAGGTAAAATGAACAAAGACAACTAAATATGCTGAATTGGCAATTTCAACCTATTTAGTTGATTTTGTTCACTCTACCTCCATGTAAAAGAAGCCTATTGGACCATATTAAATTATTTCCTTCGACAATTTTAAAAATCTTTAATAGAAAAAAATATCACAAGCATATTGTACAAATGTGAAAAAACAAATGCTTCAAATTTCAGATAGTCTGTTAGAATATGACTCAAACATTTATTGGGGTTATTTCAGCCTAGATAAGCGAAATAAATAAATCAGTTTTGTTTATTTTTGATAAATAATAATTAAATAATTAGTTAGCAAGAATTTCGTGACTACTAATAACTTTCTAGACTTAATCATTTATTAATGTCAAGTATATTTATGTTTTAATGTCTTAAGATTATACTTAGTTTGTAATCTGTATTTTATCCAGAAGTGAAATACCTAATTGAAATGAGTCATAAGTTTACTCTGTTATTGTCAGTCCCAAGCTACAATGAAACATACGGAGAAGACTGATAACAGACCAGGAAGGGTCTCTTCACAAGGTTACCGGTCTTAACCAGTCAACAGGTCAATTTCTTTGGGTTTTTTGGGGTAATGGGGAGATGAGGTGAGTAAAATCCTAAGCTGTAGTGGAAGCGACTCATCTGGGAAAAGGAGATTCCCACCAATTAGAAATCTCCTGGTCAATTTTGGTTGGGGAGCTGTGGATGAACTATCTAACCTTAAGAAACCCAGTATAAAACCTTGGGGTAGACGGATTCTAAAAGGATGACAGAATAGCTACACGAAAAACATATCAACATGGAATGGACGAGGAAAATAAATGAGGTGGTTTCAAAACTTAAATAGAATCAGGCGAACAATAAAAATGAACTGTGCACATACGAGGATTAAAAGTTAGTGTCATTGGAAAATATGAATCACATGATAAGTTTTTTGAGAAATTATTGGAAAACCCAGAAAAATTATACTATTTGATAATCTCAATAGTAGAATGAAGAAAAATACAAAGCTAAGGTTTCAATTAAATTTCAACTAAATAGTAGTTAGTCACGAGAGTTCGAGTATGATTCATCTAGGGAAGCAACAATAATTAACTTATAAGTTTAGTTATCTCTCTCACACTCTGAGAATTATGTATTAGAAAAGAGACTAATCGGTAACATAATTTCAAAGCAACGTATATCGATTTTAATACTGCTTTTAAGGCACGAGTCATACCCGAGCTTTCGTGATTCCTACTATATCAACACAAATATAAAAGAATAGAAGAAACTAGACACCTAAAATCAATCATAAATTACCTGATACAAAAATCAAACAAAATAAAACATAATAAAAAAACCAAAAGCGGATGAAAATAAACTTGAAGAAAAACGAAAAATGAGAAAAAGGAGTAGAATAAATACATACGAAAGAGGGGCGGGGAGTAACAATTGAACAATAATAAAATTATTGGGACCAGAACAGAAAAGAAGCATCTTAACACTTACAGAATGGGAGACGTACTGAACGAAGGTAGAACCGAATCATACATGGAATCCAAATGTATGTCATAGCTAATCTAACAATAATTATAATTACAAAAGTCGAGGTCCCCGTATACTCTTAACGTACTTTCAATTAAGCTAAAATAATAATAAAATGAACAATTTTATACATTTTAGTGATATGAACTACAACTAATAATTCTCCCTATCTCTTACGTTCTTTAAAAAAATTAATACAAAATTGTAGATTGGGAAAGTCTATACGTTTTATATTTAAACAACCAGTCAAATCAAATTTAACTAATATTTTGCCAACAGCTTTATTAACGTGACATCGTTATTACGCAAACAAACACCATCCTGTAATTGGTAAGAGATTTCGTACAATTCTATACTACACAATGAAGTACCTGATACATAGAATTTCACTCTTATTAGAAATTACCAGAGATAGTATACATGGTATTTTAATGCATTCCACCATATCCTCCCTATACACGGCGCACAGTATTGCACATTTTTAGTTATTGTATTTCATATACACAATAATATAATTAACATCCTAAAATGTTTTACCATGCTTAGAAAATACTACTCTGTATTCAGGTTGTTTATAAACTCATGGACACTTTTTTTACTCTTTTATTACCCATAATAGACAAAAAGTTTATTACGAAAAGTTTTGCATGTATACAAGATGAGTATTTTCCAAACTTTTACACAAAATGGATGACTTCCGGTTTAAGTGGAATTAATATTAACTTTATTTTTTTAAATAAATCATCTAGTATTTTGTGGCTAAAGTGATTCTTTGATAAATTCTCTTTAAAAAACTATAATACAAGTATAACGCTAAAGTTACTAATAAATTAGTTATTTATTATTCAAAATCTAAAGAGATGCTTTCGATTGGTACAATTAATCTTAGGAGGCTGTGAAAACTAATGTGCACAACGGTCAGGATTTTCAAAAATTTACCTCACGAGGTTAATTTAACCTCAATTCGGTTACGTGTTCTGTTAAACTCAATGTTTTTAAGAAAGAAAATTATATCAAAGCATAACAATATGTATTTCTCACCTAATTCTAATCTATTAATTTGCAAGGCACCTGAAAAAAAAGCGATTCAAGATTATTATTTTTGCCAACACATCTGTCGTCAAAGTTGCCTTAATGCAAATGCATTTTCGTACGTGTTTCATTAACATCAGTCAGCACTCGATATCGCGACACTGATAATCAAATTAACTTATTACTCCACATATTACAAATAGAATGGGAAGTTATGGGTTATAATAAAACATTTTCTGTTTGGAAATCGGCCGGCCATCCGTCCGTAGGTAAGCGCAATATCAAAAAAAAGCACTGGTTGGATTTTTATTAAACTTGACATATGGGTGTTACTTATAATACCTCAGATCTGATTAGATTTGGGCATAATTTACGTGTACAAAATGTTTGTTTAAACTATTTCTTTGTCCGCAAGCTAATTACTGAGATACGACAATGTGACTAAAATGTTAATAATTTTTAAACAGAACCATAGTGCCTGAAAACTTCCAACTAAGATGTATTGTTCACTTTAATATTTGAACGCAACGATCATCACCAGGGTACTAAGAAAAACGTCCGAGTTTAGTGTTATGATCAAATACGAAAGTCAGCGATGTATTGAAAATGGGAGTTACATCCAACAATCAAAGCGGGCGATGTGTCCAAGTAAGTGTTATATCCAACAAATACATTTGGATATTCGGTCCATGGCCGCGACCGCAAATAATTATGGACCAATACACATATTGAATATGGTACCTAAATATAAATACGATCAGGAATTACATACGCGGCGCGAGACTTGCCCCGACAGCAATAAAATGAAACAATGTTAACAACGGCAGAAGTAAGAATATTAAAAGCAAACACGAGAAAAACACTAAGAGATAGGTCAGAAACGAAGAACGTGCGAGATAGAATACATGTAAGATGGGCAAGACAGGAAAGGAGGATGTGGATCGCATATGTTGCATGAATCTATAAAACCAGGATTTTTGGTCAAAAGGAAAAAGCAGACCGTTGAAGAAGAACATAGATAGATTTTCGCAGGTAAAACATTCTCTTACCAGATTTACGCAAGCGCAGTTTATTCAAACGACTATGTCTTGAAACAGCGGCCACTTAAACAAGTGGCAAATTTGTTAATCCGAACCTTTGTTGGCTCGGGCAAAAATGCAAGTTTTGAGCCCTCTAAGTAAGAGTTAAAAAGAAACACTAGATGGCAGTTAATTTAACAATATTTAGTAAAATGTCAATAATATTAAACTGCCTTGTAATAAAAATAAATACTGAATATGCACAACAATAACGATGAAAAATGTTAATATTTTATGAGTTTAAACAACTTGTAATGTTATTTTGTTTTTCTATAACGTGAGTGTACAAGTGAAGTTTCCATTTTGGCCTAATATTTCTACGGCTTCTCTGATGATTCTTGTTTTGATGTGTTCTAGGTTAACCAACAAATTGGTATTATTGAAATCAATTAGGCGCATTTTTGTGTTCGTTACTTCTAAGGCTTTGCGATTAGTTTGACCAGTGTAAGTCTTTTCGCAGTCAGGACATGGTAATTTATAACCTTGTTGTCTTAGAGGAATTTTTTATTTTGTGTTTAAGAGAAAAATGCTTCGTATCCGTTTTTAAAATGGTTTCAATAATGTATTTTCATAGGTTCTTTGATATCGTATCATTTTTTCCCCTTACATATGAAAGACATTCTTTACTAATTGGTTTTTTATTTTCTTCTTTCTTTCTCTTGAAATCTTCTTATATGTGAATTCATTGCACGTTTTATAGTTTGTCTTCTAAAGTAATTTTGTTCTAAATTTCCACATAGTTTTTCATTTTCTTTGTGGAAATGGTTTTTGTCGATCAGAATTCTCAATCTTGTAACCAACAATTTTAATACGGAATTAAACTGGGCTTGATGGTGGTGAGACTTTGCGTTGAGGTTTTTGAATACGGTGTGGCTTAGACATCCGGTTTTCTTTTTATTGATATGGTTATCTAAAAACGACAGCTGGTTCAACTTTGAAAGTAAACTTTATTTTTGGATGAAAATAATTGAGTGATTCAAGAAATCACCAAATCAAATTCTTCATAAATAAGTTGTTTTCCCTTAGACAGTGTCATAGAAACGTCAGGTCCTATTATCGTTTGCTTCAATTGCTCATTGATTTTTGTTGTTTTTCTTCAATACCTCCAGAAATATGTACAGCAGATCAAAAATCATAAACAAATTATAGAGCGTAAAAAAACTATAAATAGGTATCATATTTCATCCAAAGTCTTATCAAAGGCCAAGAGCCGAGTTATGATAAAAAACTCAATTTTGGAGTTTTCAAGATCACTGAAAGACATTCACCTATTTCGTCCGGAAAAGTTGAGGTTAAGCTTTGTCAACGAGAAAGAAACTTGAACTTACATTCATGTGCAAAACATTCCCTGTTTTCCGGTAGATTAACCGAACTACAAATAATTTATAACAATTAAATTGGAACTCCTTTTGTTGTAATTTTTTTATACTACCCCAACATCTGTTGAGCCTTCTTTAGGAGCTGTTCGGAAGAGGGTCCATTAATCCATTAAAACCCATTTTTAGAGTAAAGTTGGGAAAAACCTTAATATCACAAAATGTGAAAAAGATGACAAACATATCGTTTTTGAAGGGGCAAAGTTTAAGCTTGTAGCAATAATATACAGGGTGTAGCATACAAAATTGAATGGGGATATTTGGACAAAATTTAGAACATATTTGAAAATAGTTTGAAACTCTAGCAGGGATAAAATATTAAACGTTTTGTTAACTAGAATATAATATGATACTAAACTAAAATTTAAATTATAAGGAAGTTGATTGAACTCTATTAAATACCTCATCTCATGGGTTTTCCAATAACGTTATAATTTTTATTAATTATTAATATTAACTAATTAACTAGATAAATAAAGTATAATATGCTGTTATTTAATAAATATTTTGCAGACTCAGCTATTACTAAAATGTAAATTATAAATTTAAAGATATTTAGAGTGTCTGTTCTTCGGAAAGTTTCGTATAAATGATGTTGTTTTAAATTATGTAGTTGTACTCGTAACACATTTACTGGGTTTCTTTAATTATATTAAGAAGTTTACCATGACCTTAATGTGATAAATTGAAGCAAGTTCACGGTACTATTTAAATTTTTGTTGCGCGAAAATGTTTACACATCTCACGTTGCATCCTGTTAATATAATTATGTGAAAAATATTATGCGACCGGCCTCGAAAAATTCTCACTAGCGACCTTAACAATATATTAGTTACTGTCTATATGATATTTTTTGAAAATGTGCCAAATGAATTTTAGAAAAACTTTAGTCAAAAATTATTATGCATACGCACACGTATAATTTTCTCGGTTGCGGTTTTTAGTGTCCACGTAAAAAACGTTGACGCTAATTTTGATTATTTTTGCGAAGTCATTTAAATGTTCTAGACAGTATTGAATAATTAATGCAAAAAAACGAAGACATTGAAGTTTCAATTTAATTTTGCAAATAATGTCACGGGTATTTGTTGCCAAAACAATATTTCAATAAATTGCTACTTGTTGGTTGTCATTACAGGGTAATTGCAAAACAAACGATCTGGTGACATGATCATATTACTTATATTTTTGTAATTACCTAATCCTTTAATGTTTACGTAATGTAAATTGTATATAACTAATAGTAAATTAAATATGTTTGTATACAAGTGACATTGCATTTTTCTGATAATTGTAGTTTGCAAAACCTCAAATTTTGTATAGAGTACGTAGGTTTAAATTCAATTTAGCCTTATGTTAATGATTATCGTAAGTTGAATAATCCTTAATTTGGATTAGACATATTACATGTACAGTGTGACCAATAACGTCCGCATAATTTTCACGTGACTACTTTTTTTGAGCAAAGATTGATGCTAAAGTCAAATTTCGAATAAAAAAAGTCTCATATGATACGGACTTTACTGGACACACTGTGTATCATTTACTCTACTCTTAAAAAATAAAAGAAATTAAAAACGTGTAAATTTTTCAAAATAAATAATAATTAAACAACCCTCTTTGATATGTTGATATCGATTTAAAAAAATATTTATATATTTATATTGATTAATGGTGATGGATGTCAATATGACGACACTTACAAGATACACAAATTTCTTAATAATTATAACACAAGTCAACACGATTTTTGTATGTTTGATTTTGATTAATTATGTGTAACTAATGAAAGAAAAAATACTTTTATCTAATAAAGTTTGCTTTATAGTTGCCAGAACGAAATTTTAAAATTTAAGATAATCTCTTTTTTATGTTTCAATCGTATGTAAAAGCAACAAAAATTTAATTTACTTGTCAGTCACTTTTATTTATAAAAACAATAAAGATAAATCTAGGAAAAAAAGCACTAAAAAGCATTAAAAATAACTATTTTTAGTTTCTCTTCTGTGTAGGCAGGAACTTTCTCGCACAAGATTCCAAATGTAGTCACCCATCATATTCTCATTATATTATCCTTGATAACGGTTTTCAAAGTTCATCACATCTTGGTGAAAACGTTCCCTTGCTCTTCTGAATATGCCCCAAGTTATCTTTGAACTGGTCTAAGTGAGCATGGAGCATATGTACTTTAAGTGACATTCTACAACCCAGAGTATGAAGTTATCAAGCATATTAGAAATGAGCTCTTTGTAATTTGCAGCTTTTTTATTGCCAAGGAAGCCATGGATCACTGCTTTAAGGCTAAGCCACGCTTGTTTTTCGTGGGTATTTAGTAGCACTGGAAATTCTTTACTGGCCATTATTTTCTTTATTTATGGACCGACGAAAATACCAGCTTTAACTTTAGCCTCTGACAATTTAGGGAAAAAACTCTTTAAATATTCAAAAGCTTCAGAGTCTTGACGAAGAGCCTTTACAAATTGCTTCATGAGGCCTAATTTTATATGCAACGGAGGCATCAAAATACGATCGGCCTTCACAATTGGTTCATTTTTGACATTATGTTTTCCTATCTAAAACTCGATCCGTTTAGGCCATGAATGTTGCTCGTATTGAAGTGCGTCAGCTCTGCTATCCCATAAGCAAAGATAGCATGGATATTTAGTATATCCGCCATGCATTCCCACCAGATAACCTACCATCTTGAAATCTCCTATCACTAGCCAAGCATACTCTTCATACTTTAAAGTACCATTTTAACGCTTTCGTAATTTTCCTTCAGCATTACAGAATGAGCCAGAGGTAGAGATGGAAATTTGTTTCCATTATGAAGAAGGACTGTTTTTAAACTTTTTGTAGAGCTGTCGATGAACGCAAGAGATTCCAATTGCATCAAATAAACCTTTACATCATTGATAACAAGCCATCTTCCTTTGTAAAAATCCGAGAATATTTCATGACCTTCCTTTGATCACATCCTTCTTAGCAAATTCCACTGTTTTAACCGTAACCTAATATTTCTGTTTAAGTTTAGGTAGGTTTAAGTCTCTTACTAGTCATTAAACTCTTCTGCATTAATGAGATGCGGTTCAAGACTTGATCTGAGTAGATCTGCCTCGGTACACTAGATGTGACAGCTCCTTCAACTTTTTTTGAGAGGGAGGAAAGTTGTGCGGTACTGGAGGGTGTTGGCCAGCCTGGGTACTGAATCTTCTTGCTTTGCTTACGTGGATTAACTACACAAAAGTAGCAATCACTGATGTGATTAGTGGGCTCTCTCTATATTCTTAGGACTGCAAACTTCTACTTTTTTCCTTGTACATGCTGGAAATAAATTAACATACTTATATACACATCATTTAATACAAATCAAACATATTTTGCAAAAGAATCCTTAAAATTTGTGATGTATTTATTCTCTTACCTTCTAAAGTGTTTTTGCAGTTATTACATGAGAAGTGAGGTGCCCATGTTTTATCTTGACTTCGAATAGGAAAGTTAAAATAAGCTTCATAAGCTTCAGGGAGTTTTATATTTGAAGTCAAACCGAATTTTTAGCTCTTACTTTAATGAATTCGCCACAAATGTAGCAAAAGAGTCAACACATTTTACACTTTTGGAAGCCATTTGTCACCAGCAAATGACGTCGCTTCCGTGTAATGCGCGCGCGTACACTGCCGGGACTACATGCCACTTCCCGCTTCGCACCCGTAACCCCCCTTCACCCCGTCTCTTGCGTCCTAACGCCGTTGCTACTCGAAGTGTCTGTCTAAATCTTAGAATATTTATTTTTTCTTGTTAAATGTACAAAAGCAAACTTTATTTGGAAAAATGGATCCTCTGGTTACTTTTTGTTGTAGACAATCAGAAAATAAGCATTTTATAACAAACTAAAAAAAAAATTTTTTTTTATTTGTGAATCAATCGGAACTTAAATAATACAAATGTTCTGGTAGTACAATGACCAATTACTCTATTGCGAGGGTCAAGAGGCAGAATAAGAAAGCAGGGAGGGGAGAAAAAAAACTGGGTTTAACTAGATCCGGACCCCGAACAGGCGAAAAACGGTTAGTGATCCCAAGAACATGGCAATGAGAGCGGAAGCACAAAAAATAGGGAAAACCGAAACTCTTTTTGGTTAACAATTGGTCTAAGGAAACAATTCAAAGAAGTCAAAATACCTGGTCCCCAGGTTGGGAGTAGGATCAGCTCCCCAGATTTAAGGAAAAAGAGACATTGCGATTTCCAACCTGGAAGTAGTCAGAAAACTCAAGAAGGGAAAAGGCCAGGTCCAAAAGAGATCAAAGCAGAACTCATAACAAATGGAACTGTTTCGTACCGAATTTGTTATAATTTTTATCTAGCAATTAATTTTAAAAATTGTTATTGTTGTCATAACAAATTATTATTATTGTTTTAGGATTTATAATTTTTTAAAAAGTCAGAACAGATTTATTTATTTAAATGTAAGAAGTTTAAAAGTAAAGTTTTGGAACAAATGATGTTATAAAATACTTTTATTATATTAATCCAGAATACACCAGTTTTTTTTGGTTTAGTTAAATTATTTAACTGAAGTAGTTTGGGGCCAGTACTGAGTTTGCATTGCGCAACTAACTCTGGTTTTGGGTTTATAATGTGGTAACACGAAAGATTGGTGTCAGGAGTGGAGTTGACTGTTCCTGCCTTCTAAAATAATTTAGAAACAGGAGGGAAATTGCTTATTTCGGTGTTATCAATTACTTTGAGGACTGCATCAGAAGAAGTGCTTACACTAATAAAATTTTAAGAAGCTTATTAAACTAATTCAAGGCACTATTTTTCTTTAATTATATGTTTTTAATTTGACATTGGTGATCTGTCACCTTTGACTATTCTTTACATCTGCACTAATTTTGTGCTTTTTTGTTTATATTTGTATTTATGTTCATTTATAAGATTTATCGTTCTGAGGAGAAGTGTTATGGCCAAGTTGGAATAGATGGTGGTTTCATTATGTAATGAGGTTTGAGTCAATCCCATCCCTTCTTGAATTGAGCCATAACGATTCTCCGTAAGGTATTTTTATAATTATATCATTTGTACTTAATTTTGAAGATTGTTTGTATAATTCTGTTAGGTCAATTCGTCTGAGATTCCAGAAGTTATTTGTCTTCTGGTTTCTTAACCGTAGAACTAAGAAACTATTTAAAAATATCTTAATAGACACTCAGTATTGGAAAAAAGCTTATATAACCTCTATAAACAAGAAGCAAGTAAACAGAATCACGAAAACTACAGAGGAATATCAATTACGAGCATAATGAGACGCTTATGTGGACGTAAGGTAAGAGACTTAATTAAACAAGAACACATAGAAATAAAAAGAACAACAAGTAATAGAGAAGATGACAACCACTACTCCAGAAGTGCAATTATTATTTGTAACTTATAACAATATCTCATTAAAAAAATTTTAACATAAACAATAAAACGACCAATAAGTGTTGCGACATTTAGTGTCGTCTTGAGCTATCGTAACACATTCCGAAAATGCATTTATTCAAGCAGTGAAAAACTTATCTAATCTTACATCAAGAATTAAAACTGGAAACAGGCTATCCAAGAGCTTCAAAGTTACGAAGGGTTTAAGTCAAGGATGTTGCATTTCATCGACGCTTTTTCAAGTATATATCCCTAAAAGTATGTCGCTGTAGAAAAGAAAATGAAGAGAAATGAGATTAAGTATTGGAGAATCGTGTCATTATATTCTACTGTTTGCAGATGATCAAGTGGTTATGGTTCAAGATAGAGGACAACTTAGAGTATGTAACACGAAAATTAATAGAAGATTATAACAATGGGGGCTAACTATAAACCTGGGTAAGTCTGAATTGGGATAAAAACTAACAATGCGGAGTTAATTTTGAAAAACAATAAAACAATTACAGCGTGTGAAATATACAAATACCTAGGCGTTCTCTTCGACAAAACTGAAATTAAAAATAGAGTAACATCGGTGAAGAAAGTGAGTGGGTGCCTAAATGGTATACTTTGGAGTAAGGAGATAAGCAAAATAATAAAAAAATTGAACACGGTTTCGTCACCACACTATACAAGTTTATATTGATCTTCTGGGGTACCGTACATAACACTTACATCACAATACAATAATGAAAATGTACCATACGAATAAATAAATAAATAAAATCAAAAGTATGATACTATGCGAAGCGGAAACATGGCTTTTGTGAAATGAATAAAAAGTACTTGCAACCAAAATAAATGTTATAGCAGGGTCTCGAAAACATCATAAAGGGGCAGAGTTAGAAATAATAAACAGATCATAGATATAGAGCAGTGACAATTAATATAGTAAAACATATCAAAATAAGGACTGCCAAAAGAGTTATGGAGTAGAATCCAATGAAAGAAAAAAAGAAAAAAGGGGAAGGTATTTTAAAAAAAAAAAGGTTAAGAAAAAAAAAGAGGGGGGGGGGAGAAAGACGTGAATAGATTTTGGGCATCGGAAGGCGTTAAACGCTATAACCGAATATACACTGTGGAAAAGCCAAATAGAATGAATTCATTATTTCGGTTTCTATACGTATTAAAAAAACCCTGAAACACGTCAAATTTAAATTAGAAATTGACATTCTTCAACGTAAAAATGTGATCCCTACCGTCAACTCCCTTCGAATGACACGTACAACTCCCAAAATTTTAAATGGGGAGTATAGGTTTCTGAGGAATCGTTTTAAAGGTCCCTTCATTCTCTATTCAAACATGTTATTGTTTTCAAGTTTATTGCAAAAATTAAGATATAATAAAATAAAATCAAGTGATTACCGAAATATGCTGCAATACACTCAAAAAATAAAATGTAATACAAAATGTAAAAACAAAAAACAAACTATGAATATTAATGAAGTAGATGTTCAAAATGTTCACCGTGAACACTATTACCAGTCCATATTTATATTTCAAGTTGGTGTTAAAATTACACTCGCTATTCCATTCATAACACTATGATCCAATAATAACGGGTTATTTTCTGGAGATATCCTGAACCTATTTTAAAGGTTACATACAAACAAACAAACCTTTGTACATTCGCTTGGGACTTCATTTTTAGATTTCAAGATATCCTTGAACGTTAAACAACGCAATTTTGTTTCTTTATTCATGAAGTTACCAACTGTATACAACTCGGCAAAATAAAGATCTTTAACTTGACCTTTGATCTCGTATAATTACTAATTTTTGTTTCGATTTGAATCGATTACTAATTCATCATTTCCAATATTTACCAAAAGAAGGTTTCTTTATGGCTCAGGAAGTGTTAAATACAATATGTCTCAAAATTAATTTACTTTAAAATACCTTAAAAAGTTTAAGATGCAATTTATCAAAGTCTTGCCCTATTACCACCGTCACCACACTATACAGGTTTATACTGATCTTCTGGGGCACCATACATAACACTTACATCACAATACAATATTTAAAATGCACCATACGAATAAATAAATAAATAAAATCGATTTCGCTAATAGTTAATTTCAGTTACAGTTTTTTGATGCTCTTTGAATGAAACTTAAACTCATAAAAAGTTTGTTGTTACTTGACACTTAATCACGCGACAGTTAAACATAGGATAGTTAAACACAGACATATAAACACAAAACATTTAATCACACCGACGTTTAATCATACCGACATTTAAACACCCCAAGGTTTAAACACGCCGACACTTAAACACATAGACACATGTATATGACATTACAACACCAGAAAATATTAGAAGAGATTAAATTTGACAAATATATGTAGCATTTATTGAATTTTAAAAAATAATAATTATATTTAAAAATAAAATATTATGGTAAACTTAAAGTATAGTTGTTATAAATAAACTTTGAAGAATGGTTTGTTATTTCTGACATTAATTAATTAATAGGCATGTTATTAAATTGTCAAATGTTTATCTGTCAGGATGTTTAAATGTCGGTGTGATTAATTGTCGGTGTTATTATATGTCGTTGTGTTTATAATTTATATGCCCGTGTTTAATTGTCCTATATTTAACTGTCGTGTGATTAAGTGTACGGACACCTATCAAAGTAACCCATTTTGAATTTGGCGCACTTAAGTCATCAGTTGATAGATATTGACGTTTTATAGTGTTTGCATGTACTATCACAGTTATGGCAAGGAAGACCATAGTTTTATAAAAAAAACAAGTATTATGTTTAATTTTATTTTATTTTGTTCTCTTGATAGAGATATATGACTTCACCAGTAAAATTAAACAATAGGTTTACACCGATTAGTACCTTTCTGTCAGATAATCTCAAAACGAGTTAAAAATCAAGTCATAAACCATTCACTAAAACAACGTTCCTCAATTCAAGTGCTCTTGGTATGGTTATATCACTCTCCACAACGTTTGTAACAGCACGGATGGCTTTTTGACCATCTTTCGTCCAACGAGCGGTTCAATAAGATTTCCGAATGTTTTATTGTACATACATGAAAGAAGCAAAACATTAAGAAATGACTGATTTTGAATGATTAATTCTATTCTCCGAATATTTCTTTCATCTGGGGTATAACCAAAGTTTTTTCTTGGGTCATCAATCATATTCGTCTCATCATAGTTAAATATATTATGATAAAGACACTTTTTTGGTACTTTCTTTTATGTCCAATAATGTGAGGTGAGGACTCAATGACTTATACAAACGTGAAATGTAGGTCGACTTTGGTAATTATCAATATCACCCTAAAATGTTACCAATGTGATCCCATTCACCACACTTTTGAAAACGGTTACATTTAATACAAATAGATATAAGGTTGATTACCTAAGAAACAGAAAATCATGTCGGTCTAATTATTTCATTGAGCATATTGATTCTGTTATAACACGAAGATAGATATGAAAAACCCATAAGAAGGAAATGCTTGAGAATTAATATTATATTACAAGAGCGGGAATTTTTACTTTCAATTATTAAAAATGATTTCAGAATTACTAAAAAATGTTTGAAAAACAAGTTTATACAATGTATGTCCTAATATTTTATGGGTACATTTTGAGTTGGATTTTTGCTGTCGATACGTTATTCCACAACTGAATTGTTTGTGTCTTTTGGTCGTTCTATAATACTCTTAAAATCAAATTTATCAATTTACGCTTCCAAATTTTCAAAAATAGTATATAATGTTTTATAAACAGCATTTTAAACACGATTTTACTTAGGGACGAGAGATGTGAATGACTAAAAAACGAATGTTTAGAGATATTTATAAAACAAATAACATAACCTTAAATACCATTACAAGCTAAGTTCAGCCCGTTACTAAAATCCGTTGTTGCAAGTTCGTATCGTGATTAAAACATAAAAAGCCACGTATACGATAATAATGTGTGTTAACGATGGGAGTAGAAAAAATAATTAGAATCAATGATATTCATAATATTCCTGGTAGTTAAGCATTATCCATATCTCACACCATTGTATATTTTGGTTTTGCAGCCATTGTATTCACATATTATTAATGCAATAGTGTAGTATAGTATAATATATTTCAGATCCTATTCAACTTCATAATTACAAATTTTACATTTACATTAATTACTCACTTTAAGTTATTATTATTATTATTATTAAAGACAAAAATACTTTAAGTTTAAGCTTAAGTTGTGCAATCGATGTGCTACTTTAAGTGTCAGTATAAACATTTGCATTTCTGCAATTACATTTTAAATTAAAATGTTTATATGAACTTTGTTTCTCTTTTTAATAATGATATCTTTTGCAACTCATTTTACAAATAACGCATGTACTTAATTAATTTCATTGATTCTTGACGCTTTCTTTTTACGACAGTAATTTGAAGATTTATCTGTAAATAGCTACTAATTTAACAATATTTAGTATTTTAAATTTCTTGATCGTTTCTAAGTTGCTCCGAAAATTGAATCAAATTGAAGAATGAGAAATTGTACCTGTGTTAAAATGTTAAATACCAAAATACCTGGTAAATAATAGATATTCATCTAACTAGCGACGAAACGCATAAGTTTTTTATGTTTAAATCTTGAAGTTAAACTCCAATCTTATTTTTATTTTTAGTTTTTATAACTGACATCGTCAAAGTAATAAAATTGTTGTTTGCCATGATCTAGAAATATACAAATTCTTCCCTATACTTTCCAATACTTTAACTCCAATAAAATCTACATCGTCTCGATTAATGGTGTCTGGCTAACAAGATGGAGTTCAATGTCAGTATTTTTTTTTAAATCGATTTCTTATAATTATTCTATCAAAGGTATTTCATTAGGGAGCATTGTTAAAGATGTTGCTATTTTTCTAGATCTTCAATTCAACGTCCATATTCACATTGACAATATCGTGTCTATATCGTACAGCTTGACGCTTTTTTAAATGCCATTCCTTTTCTAAACCCATTTCACTATTTCAAATGTCGTATTTATATAATTGACGGAAAATCTTTTATACAGGAAAATCGATTCATTGCGTATGTAATATCAACACATTGTTAATGCTATTGCTATTGTTTTGGTTCGATCGTAAAAATAATATTTAAAAAAAACTTCCCATAATGGGACATTTTAAATTTCCACAGCCGCCCTTATCAGCGGTTTAACGTTTTACCATTAAACTAAAAAGAATCTCTATAAAAATGAATTTTAATTAAATTGCATTGGTTGCATTTACGTGTTTTTCTTCCAACGGTCAAGTAGCAGTTACTTATCTATCTATCTACTTTTTATACAAAGTAACGAACTTTTAATTAGGTATATTTAATTGCATACTTTCTTAGACTACTGCTTTTTGAACAATTTTATATTAATGTTAGTGGCGCTGGTTGAGAGGTTATTATTATCAAATTTTTTTTCAAAGATACCCTATTGTATAACTTTCTTAAAATATGTCAAATTCACATTTTTGTTTAATTAAATTAATTACAAACACATCCAATGTTTTAGAGGAATTTATCAATAATTTGAAAGTCATAATGAACAAATTAGACACTAGTAAAAGTCTCGAATAGAAAATTAATATAAGAAAAAACCAGAGTTGTTGGGACAACTTTTTGAATTTCTTGTTTAATTACTTTAATAGCAACACTGCCTCCGTCAACAGTCATCTATGGATAAACTACTGTAACATTAACAGCCATTTAAAGTAATTTACCTCTGTAACTTCCACAAAATCATTACCAAAACCAAGAAAAGGCTTAGTAAATACTAAGCTGCACTAGTACATAAAGTAAGTGACGTAAAACGTTCAGGTCGCTTAAAAGAAGTCGTTAACCTAGAAATCGTCGATAAAAACCAAGGAATAATATTAGAGGATCGAAGATTGAAGAAGCTGTAGACATCTAGCTGAACAGGTGCATCACATTTTGCATGAATATTTGAATAAAATACAGGTGTCCGCGAGATGGTGTCGCAATTGCTCACTATCGACGATAAACACAACCATGTGATAACTTCTAAGAAGTGTTGCAAACTAAGCATTTAATTACCGGAGATATGACATTGATCCCTCACACCAGCTCAGAGGCCAAGCAACGATCAAATACAATAGTTTTCTAAGGGTAAACGTGCACTGAAAAAGACTAAGATGGATATGTTGATGAAGAAAGTAATGGCTATGGCTAAGGTTTTTGAGGATTTGCGCGGTGTCATTTATATTGATTACTTTATAAAGAGTAAAACAAGCACCGGCGAATATTATTTACAGTTGTTAGACCTATTTGAAAAGGAAACTGTTATTTCATCAGGGCAATGCACGGGTGTATCTGTGTGTACCCACCATAGCAAAAATACATCAATTTACCTCATTTACCATATTCTCCAGATATAACCCCGTCCGACTATTTCCTGTTTTCAAAAACAGTTCATCGTTGAAACAAACGCTTATTATGAGGGCCTTGAGGAATCGTACTTTTAAAACTCACGGACTTATCAAACCACTCTTGTATATGGATTATTAGAGGTTTGAAATACAAAAATCATAAGCCTTTGAATTTAACTTTCAGAAAAAAGGGTGATACATCGATTGGACAGAGTGTAGCGATGTATGGATTAGAAATAAGAAGTGGTACTAGAGATTAGAAGCATTTATTCATAGACAATGGAAAAAAATCAGTTAACAGACAAATTAGTGATAAAAAAAATGCTACGTGTGCTACGTGCGCCTAAGCATTGTAATATTAGAAACGTAATTAGTGAGAGAGATTATAAAACATACCTTGGTCACGTTAGCTTCAAAAGACCAGCAACTTAATTTAACTCCAACAACTGGCCAGTTCTTTATTTTGATCATTCTTTTAGTTTAGTTCATAACTTAGTTTTATGAACACACGTTTTAAAGTACCTACAGTAAAACCAACAGCATTTTTGTATATGTGGAGTGAAAATCGTGATAGAGATTGGCCAGCCAATGACGAATGAGTTGAAATTTTGTTTTACATTGAAAACTTGTTCCTATTCTAAATAGTGAAATAAATAAAGTTTAAAGAAGAGCATTTAAAAAACGACCTCAATATAGAACTTAGGAGCTAAGATAGCCAAACATGGAGCTGACCGTTTTGGAGCTAACATGATCGAGGTACAAAATATACCGGGTTAATAAGGAAAACTTACAATTGATTCTTCAATAATTATAGCCAACATAACAGTTGGCAAGTATAAAAACTTCGAATCGCCTGCAGTAAAGTACACAAGAGGTTGTACAATAGCAAACAAACACCTGTCGGCAAAGTTGCTAACATTTACGTACGTGAACGCTTTCACGAGTCGACACTAGATGTCGAAAACCTTATCGCTTACAATTGATGTTTTGTTATTTTTGGGCTAAAGACAAATGAACGACGAGCACCATCGTTAAATAATGAAGAAAAATTACACGCATTTCTACGCTGTGTGGGTGATACAGGATTTTAAGGAAGGCATCGGCGTCCCAACTTCAAAAATTATTAGTTTTTGTAAAGACATACATAATTGTGCAAAAATATTCAATCTAGTTTTTTCGAAAGAGCGTTTTTAATATATTTGACAACAGTGGTTAAATTAATTTTTTTTTCATTTTTTGTTAATAATTTCACTGTGAATTTATCAATTCTTATCAAAATCGGCAGAGAGGCATAACTTTAGACTAAGAACATTATTTTATGTACTATTTTACAATTTGTTGTAGGGCGCCACGTGAATGATTCCTGATGATGAAATCATATTTTGGTCTAAATAACCCGCCTTTAGCCTATGTTTCAATAGTTATGAATCATCCTGTATAATAGTCTAAGATTGTTAATAAAATTATAAGGTAAAAGTACCAGTAATCGTCAGTGAACCAATGTTCGTCGTAATTGAACAATTTTTGCGATTATTAAGCATCTAGTTTTTATTTCATTATTCAGATTTGAAATTCCAAATGTAAGCATTCAAATGGGGTAAATTAAGTCAACCTCATGTTGGTAGCAGTGTCCCTTAAAAATCCGTGAAAAAATAGTGTTAATGAACAGATGTGTTTCACATAATTTCTTAGTGGTTTGGTTAAGGTAAGTGATAACTTTGATGTCGGCACTATAGTTCCTAGACATAATATGTTGAGGTCCTAATGGATTAATTGTGTTATTAAGTGATTAACAAGGCTATTTTTAATAAAATTTCAAGGTTAAAAGTTGAAAATTCCATAATTCGGCTATGACGAATATTGGTACATCATAAACAAAGCCTCGTCTCAGTTACCGTCACTCCTGACGGTGACTGGGACGAATGCATTTAAGTTTAAAATCGCATAGAATCCTTTGCCTTAAACACAGCGTCTACCCCAATGCACTATTCGAGTTTAATAGAATTTAAAATTTACGAGGACCAGTCTTCGTCATATCGTTTTATGAATAGTCTGTTCAGTTGATGCGATTTAAATACTATGACGATTATTGGGACCCACGAGTGACGAATACTAATTTTTCAGAAATTCGAAAAAGATATGGAATCAAAACGATTCAAATATTCTGAAGACGACATGCGAAAAGCCCTTTTGGCTGTTGAAAACGTCATCCCCTGGTAGCCACAAGAACTGCTCAAAATTTAACTGTTAGACGGGCCGCTGTTTCTGAAGAAAATCTAAGAAACTGGTTTGGGGAAGTTGAAACGTATATGGTTGATAATAACTTGCTTGACGCTTTCAACGAGCCGAGTTGAATTTTTAATTGCGATGAAACAGCTTTCTTTTTAAGTCCAAAAGGCAATCGGGTGTTAGCAAAAAGAGGCCTTGTTCATACCGTCATAAACTCCGACGAGAAAGAATGTATTACTACTCTCGTGATGGGAAATGCTGCAGGCGATTTGGTTCTTCCAATGGTAGTCGTAAACTTAAAAAGAATTCCTCAGAAGTTATCCCAGTCGGTGCCTCAAAATTGGGCGATCGGAAGGTCAGACAACGGTTGGATGACTGGGGAGACCTTTTTCGAATATTTTGCCAACGTGTTTCACCCATGGCTTCTCCAACATAAAATAAAATTTCCTGTTGTTGTATTTTGGGATGGTCACACTTTACATTTGACCATGGCATTGAGCGGCATTTGGCATTTTACCCCAACGCAACACAAATTTTGCAACCAATGGATGTTGCAGTTTTCCATGGCCATTAAAGGAATCTTGGAAGAAACCGGTTTACTCATTCAGGATTCGTAATACTGGATTGCCCCTCAAGCGAGATAACTTCTGTCCTATTTTAAGAGGCTTTGCAAGCCATAACACCGGATATTCTCAAAAATGGATTTCGGTGTTGTGGACTATGTCCGTTTGACGCCAATGCATTAGATTACACCTAGTTGCCCGGGGCCCGAAACACGAAAAAGAAACTCTATCTTACGACCCAAAGATCCTGATGGAACACATCATATTTTTTGAAGATCACATTCCTTCAGAAAAATTAGACAAATTTAAGTCTTCTGGTGAAATGTGGACTGGTGAATTAGAAGATACATCGTTATTCTATTTTTGGCAAAAAGAATAGAACAGCTGATAACAAGCTAAGAGAAAAGAACCCCCAAACTGACGACGTTATTGACGAAAACATTTTAGTTCATCCTGGCATTGAAGCAACTTACAATCAAGAGACTAGGTTTCCATGTTCAAACGACGATCTAAACGAAAATTTAGATTGGCTAGAAGTTAATATGCTTATAAACGATCAAACGAAAGTGATATTTTATATGAGGTAACAAACACAGGAGAACTTGTTAGAATATTTCGTACCACAAAAGAACAGAAAAGGAGAGATGATGAAAGAGAGTATACATCAGAAATAAATAAAACGGTTGAGGAAAAACAACAAAAAGTGGATAATTACGTTAACAACAGCAACAGCCCAAAGAATGTTAATGTGCCAGAAACGTCCATGGATAAAAAAGGAGATTCCGACGTTGTATAAAACTTTGAAGAGTCGATGGTTGAAGTTAAAAAAAAGGAATTGAAGAACTAACAAATTTAGAAAAGGATAACAACAAGGTTTTCACAGAAGATTTGAAGGAACCACATACATGTGAATTACCATCTACAGAAGATCTAATACCGGAACCCACAATAAAAGAAGGCTTTCTCACACCCTTTAAAAAAACATTATTTTGGTTTACCACTTCTATAAGTTTCCCAAAAAGAAAACCCAAGGAAAAGGTGCCTGCTGTAGCAACATCCGAGAATGGCAACAATACTTTTCAAAAAAAAAAAAAGACAAAGCTGACAAACTTAAGAAAACGGAAGAAAATAAAGAAGAAGAGAAAGAGAAGAGAAAATTACCAAGGGAGAAAAGCGGCAATGCAGAGAAAAGATACACAGATTGATTCTTCAACAGGATGGTATTGTAAAATCTGTGAAGAAAATTTGGAACAGAATATGATTCAATGTTTGTCATGCAAGTGTTGGGTACATGAATGTGTGTGTGTCGCTTTTGGTGGTGTTCTTTTAATAATTACGTCTTTGCTACATTCTTAATCAAATTTCTCTTGTTTTACTAAACCTTTTCCTACTGACGGTTATTCAGACTTATTTTGAACACACATTAAAACATTTTTCAACAATTTTGAAATTGAAATTTAAAAGTTCCTCTCTCGAGATTTTGCTGTGATGGAATCACTTACGATATTATTGCAACGAGTTAAAATAAAAATATAAAACAAAACCACTCACGAGTACAGTCATCAGTTTAGCAAAAATAACTTAACTATAAATAATCAAAAGTGAAATCATAGTATAAACTTTTGATTATGGAGGATAAGTTAGTACGTTCGATTTATTAAATCTAATTGTTAATATATTCACTTTATTTGAAATAAGTAAGAATCTCAATTTACTTAATTTTCTTAACAATCTGAACGTATGAAACAACATGTTATTCATTTAGGATTTATATCTACTTCCCATGATTAAAATTCAATTTGGATTTACTTGTTTATTATAAATTGCTTCGTCAAAAATAATTGACGTCACTTCATCTAAGGTACTTTAAAGTAAAAAACATTTTCCTAATTAGCGATTTAAACTGATATAAAAATTACTTACTTTCCGCCGGCACGAAAACTCCATTCCTCTTACGTAACGAAGAATTGCTTCTGCAACACAGGGTTCGTCGCAGTTGGCGTTTGAACCTACTACGTAGTCTAAATCTAAATGTGTGTCAGATATTTGCAAAACCTTCAACGTTGGTTTATTGACCTACAAATATTTCCAGTTGCAACATTAATTAACACATAAAAACTTAAGAATACTTCGGGTATAGTTCTTTTCCTCTTGGGCACTAGTACTGGGGGTATTTCAACCTGCCACTGATGATCTTCAGTAACCGTATCAGTGCACACTTCAGTTTCAAACATTACACAAATATCTTTTGGTTCTAATAATGGGATCAACGTTATATAATAACACAAACAAATTAGAAGTAATTACACTGTAATGTAAATAATTATCGTTTCTTACCTAATTTGGTCACTTTTAAAGCAGCCAACACATCGTTACCGAACACATCAAACACGCCGGTACAGACAACCTCATTTTGTATATCAAACCCTACGCAAGTCGATACAAATTTGGCTTTAATCAACGCAAACGATTCGTTATTCTTCGCCGCAGTTTGTAACAAACCAACGGCTAAAAAAATTGTTAACAATTGGTGCTACTGTTAAAAATGTAAAGATGATCACCTAGCTTGCACATCGAGCACGGAAGAACGCTTCTTAACGACGTTCCCAAATAGTTCGTGTAATTGTCCCATTTTTCGATTCCTTCAAACTGATATGTTGATGCAGAACCGTCGTTCTAAAAGCATTTAATTTTCAGATCTTGATTTTAAGAATAAATTAGTGGTACCTGTCTTAGAGGTGAAGGAGGTAAGTTGTGCGTTTTAATTTCTCCAATTAAAATTGGAATTTTGTTGGATTCCAGATGAGGGTTCCATTCATCATTAAAGTCAAAATTAATTGGATTCGAACCTAAAACGTCCGAAATATAGGAAATAAAAAAAAAAGTTTTTTAGATACTTACTTATGTAACTATAATTGAAGAATAAAAGAATTAAATACCATGACATATTAGTTTTAATTTTTTTTAAACGTCTATGTCAATTAAATCTTACACTCACTGATGAACTATGAAACAATACTTTCGTTTGTTGACTACGATGTTTTTTGTTGTGCATATAGTTATTAACTACAAATCAGTTGTAAATAATAATGCTTGATATATGACTCAAGGTTAGCAGGTAAACACTACTACTCCTGCGCTCGTTCAACACTGTTTAAAATAACAAAAATTTAAACAGGAAATTTCGTAATTGGAATTGGTTGATTTCCTTCACAAGATGCGTATTGTGTTTACAATTAATTTACCAATAGTTAATATGTAATTACATAATTTGCCCTACTTTTTATTACAATTGGGTTGCATCTTCAAATCCGATACGAAAATTGTTTGGTCTTAAGTAATTGCTTGTTCTTCCTAGTGCTTATGCAAGTACTTGGTTAATTAGACCCATAAGTAGAAAAACAATTAACAGCTTTACAGTAACCGTTGGAATTAAATGGTTTTTTAGAATTTTTTTATCAAAAGTACTGCTTCATTGGAGATTGAATTTTGTAATCTAATTATGTAAATTCTGCTCAGTCATGGGATCAGTATTAGCTTTAAATTTTTTTTTAATTTGGCAATTTTATTTACCTTGTACCAAGCAAGTGTTTAACTTATAATTACTGTATTTGTTTAATATTTGCTTCTATGTACAAACATAGCTTAAACTTAAGCGATTCTTAAAAACTTAGATGCCATTTGTTAAACCCATAGCAACGATTGTTTTTAAGCATCGTTTAAGTTTAAGTTGTGTTCGTACATACAGCCATTAGTCATAAAACTATTTCAAAATTCCCTTTAATAAAATAAATAAAAAAATACTAAAAAACAGAAACTGTTTTTAATTTAATTTAAAAAAAGTTTGTCATTATTACGATAGTGGGCGACACGATTGAATTTATTTTTTATTATTATTGTTTGTTAGCAATCAGAATTTACGTTCTATAGGCTAATTGGATAACATGGGACCATAAAATTAAGTAGTCCTTGGTGTCGGGATGAGAACTTGTCCTACGAGAGGAGTTCACCTATTTCTTATTTGAGATTAATAGGGCTGCACCTTTTTAACCTTCTGCTGTCCTGTTGTAATAGAAGTTTCGCTCTCGAATGACAGTTTGACCGAACGGGATGTTGAGGTCATCGTATAGCATTTTTTTATGGTGCGTTGGTTATTGCTCTGAAAATCTTAGATTGGGAAATTGCTCTGTTTGATTTACTAGAGCATTCCCCATAGCTCAATACCATAAGCCCAGATTAATGTTATTATTGCGTTATAGACCATAATTTTGTTTTCTAACGTTAGATGTGTTTTCCTTCCAATTAGCCAATTTAGGTCTTTAGTCGTAAATCTTTCTTTTTTAAACTTTCATCTTTCCAGGTTAGTTATTCGTCGAAGCATATACCTACGATTGCGGATTGATGTTAAAGCTACCTACTTCTAGATGGCAGCACAAACACAATTTTTTTAAATTGCGATCTGTCAAACGTCAGCTGTTAAAATTTCATCCAAATTTATCGATTAGTTTATTTGTTGTAGTCGTTTGAAGTAAGCAACTTCTGTGTTTCTTGAAAAATGGAAAAAAGTGAATTTCGTGCAGTGATTAAACACTATTATTTGAAAGGGAAAACGGCGAAAGAGATAAAAGAAAAGCTCGATAAACATTACGGTGAGTCTGCTCTGTCAGATGACATGGTAAAATATTGGTTTGTTGAATTTAAACGCAGCCGAACAAGCACTGCAACAATATCATCAACAGGAAGGCCAAAAGAGGTGGTTACTGAAGAAAATATCAAGAAAATTCTCGATATCGTTATGAATGATCGCCGAGTCAAGTTACGTGAGATTGTTGAAATGGTAAACATATTATATAAACCTGTGTTCAACATGTTGCATGAATATTTGCACATGAAAAAGCAATCGGCAAGATGGGTGCCGCGTTTGCTCAGTGTCGAACAAAAACGAGTTCGACAGACCACTTCACAGCGGTGTTTGGACATGATAAAGCGTAATCCTGTTGAATTTTTGGCGTCGATTAATAACTGTTGATGAAACGTGGGTCCACCACTACACACCTGAAACCAAAAATCAATCGAAACAATAGGTGGAAGCTGGTGGAAGTGCTCCGAAGAAGGCGACGACAGTGAAATCGGCTGGCAAGGTTATGGCCACTGTAATTTGGGATGCACCCGGAATATTGCTCGATTATCTTGCAAAAGGATCCAATCACGGAAAGTGATATCGTGCTATTGGACAATGATTGAAATAAGAAAAAACGACCACATTTAAAAAGAAAAAAGCGCTCTTTCTTCAAGACAACGCACCGGTTCACACAGCATTAGATACGATGCTAAAATTACGTGAAATACACTTTGAATTGGTTGATCATCCACCTTATAGTCCAGATTTAGCTCCTAGTGACTTTTTCCTGTTTCCAAACTTAAAAAAATGGCTCGCAGAAAAAGATTCATCTCAAACGAAGAACTCATTACCGAAACTAACGCGTATTTTAAAGGGTTTCCAAAATCGTATTATTCAGATGGTATAAAAAAGTTGGAATATTGTATTGTATTGAGCTAAAAGGAGTTGATAAATAAATGCTTTTTGAGAAAAAAATGTTTTTTCCTATTTAGGTAGCTTCAATATCAATCCGCCCTCGTAAATAACGTGCTGAAGATTATGCAGGTATAAGCAGGTCGTTGACTGGCGGATAGTGGCCCTTTTTTTAGAGTGAATGTTACTTGAGTTGACTTAGTTTTATTGATTTTTATGTGCCGTTGTACAAGATCGAGGTGTCTTTATGCATATAAGGATGCTGTAATTGAATCTTCATGGTTTGCGAAAATGATTGTATCCTCCGCGGAAGCTGCAGATGTAGTTTTAGACCTAGTTGGTAGTTCTAATGTGTACAATAAGTAAAGCAAGAGGTCTAAGATATTGCTCTAAGGTACCCCAGCCTTGATTAGAAAATTGTTTAAATTTTTGCCATTTACTTTAGTCCGGAAATAACGGTCAGCCAAGAATTTAAGGAGTTAAAAACAGGATGGAAGGGTTTGCTTTATCAAAAGCTTTACTTATATCTATAACAGTACTGATGTTCAATATTTTTTATGTTCCGTAAATTTGTTTATTGTTTGTACAATCCGATGGCACTGTTGTATTGTTGAGTGGAATTCACGAAATCCAAATTGGTGGTCTAAAATAGCATTAAGAAAGGAACTGATTATGGGAAGAAAAAGTTTTTCTAGGAGTTTGTAGATAGTAGATAGAAGACTTATAGGTGTGTGTTAAGAAACATGATTTGAATTTTTACCAGGTTTGGCTATTAAAATTACTTCTGCCCCCATTAGCTGAATAGGACAATACTGCAGTCGGAGTATTTCGTTAAACATGTACAATAGCTTTTCTGGTTTTTTTTAAACATTCTTGGTGTTATTTGGTCAAGTATAGCCGACTTTTTAGTATTTAGACGAGCGATTTCTTTTCTAATTTATGTGCAAGTGATTAATTTTTAAGTTTTCAGTATTTACTACACGACTTTTTATATCTGCTATCAGTTATTGTGATGGAACAGCATTTAGAAGACTAAATACTCTGGCAAGGTATTCAGAAAATGTGTCAGCCTTCCATTTGTTATTTTTGGACCAATTGCTAGGTGTAGAAGTAGCATTCCGGACTGGGACTGGAATTTCATTGTGTTGGTTTTGCGGAGGCCTTCATTAGTTTCCATATGGAATTGTAGTAGGGGTTGAACTTAGTAATGTAAACCTAAAATGATTTATCTTGCCTTTACTTTTGCCTTGAATTTGCTGCTTAGTTGATTAAGTGTGGTTTTATTTTCTGGTGAATGAGCCCGATGCGATTTTGCTGTTTCTTTTGTTTTCTCGTTGATCAGATTTTTTTTCTAGTTGAATGTTAAAAAGGCTTTCTTGAGCTTTCAATTCCGATGTTGCATGTCTTGCTGCTTGTTGTAGGAGTGAAATTAGTGTATTTGTAGTTTTCTCTAGTTTTACAATGTTATTATGAGAAACTTTACGATTTACAGTTTTATTGATTTTGGTTTATATTTTTCCAATCAGTTCTTAGTATATAATGGGTGTTTATTGTATTCACTACTGATGTGGAAATTGTTGCAATTACACTGGTGTGGTCCAAGGACAGGTCATAAGTCGATTATATATCCATGTATGAGCAAGCAATACCATTTATTACAATTCAGCAAATCTGGTAATTACAATCCAGTAAGGTGGAGTGCCTGAGGATAGATTTTTCTCTTGTACGATTGTAGCTATTTCTCTGCCCTTTGTAGTGCTGAGGCGTGATCTACATAAGGTATGCTTGGAATTATAATCACCTCCGGATATAAACTTAGCACTGGAAGTAGTGAAGTAGTTTGAAAAGTTTTCTTTTTTTAGATTATGCATAGGTGGGCAATATACTGCAGAAATGTTATGTTGTACAGTAGTGTTGTGACCTTAATTAATGTAGTTTGGAGATACTCTATTGCGTAACCCAATAGTTCATGGTGTTCAATTGATTTCTTTATTAATATTGTCAGAATAAGTGGTGTGATTTGAAGTTTGATCTCCTAAAGTAGGATCAGTGAAGTGGGTTTTGCTAATTAAAAGTATGTCTATTAGGTTTTTATACAGAAAGATTTTCACTTCTTCTTTGTGTTGTACTAGGCCATTTGGAGTTGCATAGGGCAATTGTGAGTGCTTTAGTCATTATTTTTTACCTACTAACATTGTCGGCATGTTTAAAACCATTCTGTTTTGTTAGATACGTTGTCAGCACATGCTTTTAAATTCGTCTAGGAATTTACCAAACATTGAGTTGAAATTTGTGGTACCTAACATCGTTGTTCTGCGTTTGGTGAGTGTTAATTGTAGAATTGTTGAGAGCTTTAGCGTAGCTAATATTGGGAAGTCTTAGATTAGGAAAATTTAGGTAAGAAATTACATTCGCTGGAGTTGATCGGGTGTTAACAGAATTGTTGGATACTTGAGTATTTTTAACACACATAAACGGATGGTTACAATAAGTTTTTATATGGCCACATCTGGCACCTCGTGCACTTTATAATGTTCTTATTTTTTCTGGGTGGTTTGATTTAGACTACATTGTTTAGTAAGTGGCGTATTTTGTACACTTACCGCACTTAAGTATACACCTCTGATGAGCTCATAATAAGAGCGAAAGCGCATCAGGTGTTTTTTGTTGCGTGTATGCTACTATACAGAAATACTTCATGTTATCGGCACGAGTGTTTTGCGTTTGAAGTTATCGCGTTTGATAACGATAGTGCACCTAAACAAAATTTTAATCTACACTTCCACGTGGTAAAAGAAGAAAACTTGTTGGAGACCGTATGTAGGGATACGCCTTTTCTATATCTTTAAATATTTAAGAATTTGGACCTAAAGACAGATGAATCAAAGATAAAAAGTGAACAGTTTACGATTAGAGAGTAGGGAGAAAGTAAAAGTTAATAAAATCATAAACTATAATATTGCTATTTTAAGTCGGAAAACTAACAACAGTATTGGACAAGCAAATATTAGGAGTTTAAACTTGAACGAGGTTAGATAGGCAGAATAGCAGACATATCTCTCTATTAGTCAAGAACAACAACAAGACAACACAAGAACTGTGTAGCAATTGTAATACAAAAAGAAACAAAGAAGATATTTTATAATATATTTACCAAAAAAGAAGTCACTGTAACGATGACAGACTTCAATAAAAGACCAAGTTACAGAACTGGCCGATCCAACTAAGTTGCGTGACAGATTGATCCAAAATTGTCAGGAATGGTAATAACAAGCATATATTTTTATTTTTCCTGATGAGGTGACATACCTAGAAATCACCTAGTAACAACAAAGAATCTGTAATGGAATACCAACTGACTTCATGATGTTATGACATACTGCAACTTGCCAACGTCCAAGTCACACCAAGTGAAGCGTAAATATTGCTACCACTTTATAGAGTTTGTTTCTTAGGTCCCAAAGAACGATTACAGGCCCGGCACTCCGTCAGACTATGCGATAATTGCAAAAACAAAATGTGCTAGGTGAGATATCTGGTGCTTCATAGTGGACGGGACACTTCCGGAACTTGGAGGAGATCAGGATCGGATGCCTGTGACTTGAAAGAAAAAATATTGCGCTACTTTGCACCTGGTTTTTACCTGGTTTGTATGCCTTCCCACAAAGGAAACGCTCCAGAAGTCACATTTTAACTAAATCATCCTAAATCTTGACCATCAGCCTCTAAATGCTGCAAATTTGGTACAGTACGATAAGTACGTTTTGATTGATCAATAATTTTCTTGATTTGTAAAGGTTATCAAATTATTTGTGCTTATTAATTATCTTTTGAAGAAAATGGTATCTTGTATTTGTAACGTACAAATTATACAAATAGACCGAATTTGTGATTCTCGACGAATGTAAATTAAAATAGGAGAGAGAGAGAATAAACAGAAATAAGCATTTCATTGAACCCGATATAAAATTCGTATTCGACGGTACAATTCGTATCAACCGGCTAGGTCACTAAAGTACGGGCGGCGTGTGTTCAAAATATGAGTAATGATACCGAAGAACCGTCTTAAATATTTGTTGTCAAAGCCCGGCGCCACTATCTTTCATAAAGAGATATTTACATTTCCGCGAGATAGAACGGTTAATGTACTTACGCCTACAATAAAATACTCGCACTGAAAACAAGTCACTAAATACGTTTATTAGCAAAACAAACAGATTCACAAATTAACAGATAGAAGCAAACACAACTTATAGCGGGCAGTATTATCAATACCCCGTACTTCTTAAGCGCACTTAATCTAAGACGCGGTCAGCTACAGGCTGATCTTTGTTTACATTCGGCGGCGAGGTCAAAGTCAATTATTAATTGGCTTTCTTCACGCAAAATAACAAATTATCAGAATACCTTATTCAAGTCTGAAAAGTAGCTACGAAGGCAGACAACGGAGCGGACGTGGTTGACGAGACGGTTTCTAGGATTGGGTGCCGTCCTTAACACTCACAACTTACATAACGGAAGCAAGGTAGCCATTTTACAAAGACCGTAGAGTCGTAACAGTCATTTCGCAACAGTCATTTCGTACCAGTAATTTATTTCGCAGTAGTAATTTCGTTACCAGTACCTTCGTGACAGTACTTTCGTGGCAGTACTTTCGTGACAATACTTTCGTGACAGTACTTTCGTCTAAAAGAAAAACAAAGAAGATGTCATCCACAACCTCCTAAACGCACACGCCAAACTACTTACGGTGTTCGAATGCGGAAAACGCATAAAGTATGCAAAAATATTCAAGAGAAACACTAGGCGTTGTTGTTATAAATAGTTATGCCCTAAAATAAATGATCGATTACTACTGGTGCCATCGAAAACAGTAGATTTAATTTACCTAAGTGTTATTAGAGACAGAGCGCATGCGAACACCACAAAGTCTGATGTAACATTAAGCGGACTAGGACGGAAGTGACCAACAGACACAGTGAAAACGAACCAAGACCGCCCTCTATTGGCACCCCAAGTAACTCAGTCATAAGTATTATCAGCAATTCTCGATTGTACGTGCTCAGTACAGGTTTCATCTACCGCATGCCCAAAATTTTTTGGAACTTTATTTTATCAATTCGAGATAGTGGTACCCGATAATTTTGACCCATGATGGTATTTATCTTGTTAATAACCAAGATGTACCTTTTCTGATCTGTGTTTGTACTACCTCTAGATTTACCCTCTATAATGCATCCTACAACAACATACAATAAAATTGAAAAGGCCATAGTAGAAATGAATTGTAATAAAAGAGCTCCTCTTGTTCTTAAACGTTGTTGAGTAATACTGGTTTTCTGTGTTCAACGCCTGCTTACCGATTCCCTTAACTGTGGGATATTTTCAGATGCGTTGAAGACAAGCTTCATTCTTTTAATTTATAAATCTGTCTCTATATCCGACATATGTAACTATCGACTAATAGGTTTTACAACCACCCATTACTTAGATATTTGAAAAACTTGTAATCTCCAGAATATTTCTTTTGCTTGAAAACTTACTATGCAGCCTCAACACAAATTCAAACTAGGTAAATCAACGTCTTCTAACCTGGTAATGTTTCAGCCAGGTACTGTGACATCAAAAAAGGTAAGAAACAAGTTGGTTGCCTATTCAGATTTTTGACGGAGTATGTCATACTTTATGGATAAAAATAATTACTAAAAGTAAAAATATTAATCAACTGCAAAATTATCCGTCTTCATAGTGGACTATCAAATATTGGGAAAGTATTTTTTTGGTTACGATCCAAAAATTGTTGTTTATTGTTTTCATATTAATCCATAAACACAATTTTAACATAAAAGAACCGTTTATTTCAATAACAATCGACTGTTGTGAGAAAAGTGGTTCTCATTTAGGTTTAAAAAACCTGTTCTATAATTTTGTTAGAATAAGATTGCTTAATTGTTTATATAAGTTTTACAAGAATTTTATCTATAACTTACAGAATTGTAACAATTACATATGCAATATTTATAAAATCTAATTTATTTAAACCTTAATACTAGAAAATTGGACCTTCTTACCACAAATTTTTGTTAGCGAGTGCGATTTTCCACATTTCAAACTACACAAAATCTGTGCTTTTTTCTTTGGCGTGCTCCGATGACTCGACGGGCTACTTCTGTGGTAATTCCTAAAATCAAAATTAAAAACTATATTTACTCAGAGAGATAAAAACGCACTTATAAAAAATTTTCAAAAATACTGTCATCGTTTTCCATTCTATGAATTAGTTTGTTCCATTCAGTTGGTCTAAGACTTGTAAGATTGTAGGTTTCTTTCGCAGAATAAGATAAACTCCACTCTGGAATGTTTTGAATTTCGGCGTTAGCTTTATCTAAATCGAAGATCCATGTTTCGTGATCTAAAACTTCCCATGTGGAGTTTGAGTCAATGTAGTAAATCCGATACGCCGGATTATAACCGATAAAGGGAGTCAAGGACGGCCCAATGTAACTCACGCTAACTGGTCTTGCTAGAAACTACAGGTCAAGAAGAAACACCTCTGAATTCGGTTTAACATACCCTTATCTTGTTCGTCGTAAAAAAGTTTAAACTCATCAGCGTGAGTATGAGCATGAAATTGAGCAACTACCGTATTTTCGTATCTGTTAATTATTTGATAGTAATTTTCCGACCAAGTTTTTAAACAGGACTTATCTCCAGGCGGAATATGGCCCATAATGTGAACTTTTTCGCCAGTATCTTCCGCGTCTTGTAATTGATTTGCAAGCCATTCTAGTTGACCGTTTGGATCAGTGCTGTTCACATATAACCACCTAATCAAAAATATGCAAAGATAAATGAAAATATGATTACGTGTATACCCACCAATTGAGATTGTGAGCAAAATTCATATTTAAGGAAATAACTTTAAAGCCGGGTCGAATAAGTACACTGTAAAACCCTCCGCGAAGAAATGTAGACTTTGCCGATTCCGGCAACCAATCCTTCCATAACGAATACAACTCGGAAAGTAACCAAGTCATTTGGTGATTGTCTTGTTCAACCCACGATGGTGCAAACCTAAATTAAAAAAAATAGCAAAACATTGTTTATGTTATTGTTAAATGAAATTCTTACGTTCCAACAGGTACAGTGTCGTGATTACCTATACTAGGTAATACTAATGTGCTTGGAAATGCTTTTTTCATTTGTTCGACACTTTTCCGTATTGTTGTTAGAACTTCTGTTTGATTTTCTCGCCAAATATCATGAGGAACAAAATCTCCAATCCACATTATGTAATCAATGTCCTAAAATTAGAATATGCTAATTTGGTATTTTCAATTTTTATAATAAAAGAAACAAATATTAAATGTATCTGTAAATATTTGGAGAAACAATTAAGTAGTAGGTAATCAATTGAGACAAGTACTACTTTCTGAACCGATGTTGAAGTCAAATGTACAAATTCATTGTAAAAACTTATTCGTTACAAGTCTTAGGGAAAACATCCGATGGCTGTATATTGCAATGACACGGATGATGAGAGTGGAATAAGATGTCTTTGTCTTCTGACGTCAATGTTAATGGTCTATTATTAATCGTACAACTTTCCCCGTACAGGCAAGTCACCATCTGTTCATGAGTTCATTTTGAACTATCCAACATTTACTTCAACAGATCCTGACAAGCTGTTTCAAACACTTTCACATCAGTCTAAATCTGTTTTTGGCATAGCTGATTTCCTCTATTTTTAGTTCAGATCAACTGGCTAAAGAGGTTAGCAGTGCCTACAAAGTTTGTTCTATGATCAGAATAGGTAGTGTATGGTTTTCCAAACAAGGCACCAGGAAAAATATCAAAAGGTGGAGTGGTCGCTAAATCCAATTGAACACACCGAAAGACAGCATTTGTAAATCACTATCTATACTTTTGATTTATCCTTGAGATAATCAGAACCACCAAGATCAAATCACGTTATCTTAAAAACACGAGAGGAATTGTTCCTTTTTGACGGTAAAAGGGAAATAGCCTTCCGCGCTTGGATTATCTAATATTTATCCCTTAGCTTCCACATCAATGTTCCAGTTCTAGCATGACAGTTTTGGTTATGATAATCTATAGTCAGCATATTAACTAATGGAAGAATAATACAATTCTTCGTTCCCATCTGTTAATTTTCACTACGCACAAAGTAATTTTTTGTTTTCTACGATCACCGATACTTGCTCTATTCTGGCTAGAGTTCATTGTCTTGTTGGAATGATAGTAAGACAATTTCTCTACTGTTCTCCATTCTTCCATTAGTTCCTCCAGTTTTCAGTACTCAATTTTCTTGTGCGGCAATGTATTTATGATAGCTGCAAAACTTTGACACAATTGACTACAACCACCAAATTTAAAAAAGTTCCAAGTTAACTTTATCTTCATTTGGATCTTTCAACAAGCATGGCCAATTTGTTTGCGGAGATTAGGTTCCTTCCACAAATTCGATGTTAATTGGCTCGGTGAATATCCAGTTGAAGGCAAGCTGGCAGGATTGTCCTTTCAGAAATATGAATCCTCTATTTTTTGAAGGTTTATTAACGATCTCCGAAACACGGTTTGGAACAAAAGTACCTCAGTGTTAATTGTTACTTATCCGTGCTTTCACAGTATTGGAATCCGTCTAATAAAAGTAACTGATTTTGAAGAACCAAAGTTTTCCTTTGTAATACAGAATCAGAATCATCACCCTTTAGAAAAGCGATATTTAGAGGGTTTTAGCACTATCGGCGACCATTTTACAATTCGTACTTTAAATTAAATTTTTTTTTTCATAAATGCCTTAATTAAGACGATGAAAATCAATGAAACCTTGGTCGCATTTTTAACATAATGACCTAAACACTTTTTAAATCATATAAATATATCTGAATAAGGAGTTGGTGATCGAGAGCATTGAGATCTGATTAATTGTATCATCTTACAAAACCCAAGTAGAGTCAAGATGTACAAGGTGGCCACGACCAATAGGGACAAAGGAAAGTGGGTGAGATCATCTTTTCTCCGACTCATTTGTTCTGGTGCTACTAACAATTTTGAACTGATGTAGATAAACCTCGTACATTGGAAAATGTGGAAGATGCAATTTGTTATGAAATCCGAGTAACTGATCAGCATAATTTGTCACTTCAAGATTAACTTAGTATTTACACTCTAACCAAAAACTAATTGTTTCTTGTGGTGGCTTTTTATGTAAATAATAAAAATTTATCTATAACAAGACCATAATTATTGCCATTTTAAAATCTATCATTGTTAAGTAATTAAATATACATGTATTTGTAGTACAACTAACCTAATAAGATTTGCCGCAACTTAGTGTATGATGAAGGAGTCGCACATTAGATAAATAAAAAACAAAGAGAATTTCCTTCCCAGCGCTAGACGGTCAGATCTGCTGGTTTACAGCAAGAACGGCTGAGAGTAGTATTCCGGGGGTATTTGGACCACGTATTATGAGCCCATGGGCAAGACACCAGGCGGAAGTACACGCAATCGAAAGCTGCGTGCAGTTAAACTTGGATCGTGAGTTTGTCGGCAGACATATCAATGTTATGTCCAGTAGTTAAGCGACCATCTCAGCGCTGAGTAGATGTGTCAGCAGCTTAAGGATAGTGAGAAATTGAAAAAGAAAACTGAATACTGAGGCATGTAATAAAGTCACCCTAGCTTGGGGTCCAGGACAGTCTTAGCAACAAGCAGAAGGATGCCCTCGCCAGGAAAGGGGCAGCCACGCCGTTTGTAGGACCAGCGCACTTCTGTGGTATTGACAAGAACACTATACGTAAAATACTACGGGCTAAGGAACGGAACTGAGACAGTCTAAGACTATTATGTGACTTCATCAACAAAGAGCACAACACCATCTAAGAATTCTCACGGGCTTCCTATCCAGGCACTGCCGTCTTGGCAGGCATTTTGCCGTGATTGGTGTGAGTATCAACTCTACCTGCAAATTTTGCTGCGCGTAGGAGGAGTCCTCCATTCACATTCTTACGAAATGTGAAGCCCCCGTTGCCAGAAGGTAGTATTGTTTCGAGAAACATTTTCCCGAACTGGAGGTCAGTCTTGAAATTCCTCAGGGAACTTAACCTACTGTAGGTGGTGCAAGTTCAGAAAGGGCGAGCACAATAATCGGTACTCATTCCGTGCCACATACTCTAGATTATATCTTATCCTATGCGATTAAAACCCCAAACAAATTTTTATTTTAGGTTAGGTTAAGAACAATATATCACACAATTTACCAATAAAAATTATTTTTTAAGTTTCTTCAAAACAACAAAAGCTTCTGCTTAGAAACCACTAACACCTCAGAGAGCTATCAAATAATGTTTGTTAAGTGTCTATTCTAGAATCAGAAATAAGGAAGTAAAGGATAAACATCTATAAGACACAAAAAGGTTAGAGCTTTAGTTCAAGAACTATGAACTTGATCTAAATGTTTCAACATAAATTTCCGTTGTTAAATTGAATAGAACGTTTTAGCGCCGGAGTTTGGACACTTGGGAATCGCCGTTCTGGAGGTAAGATCTTTTGGCGCTAATACGTTTTGGCACTAGAACGTTTTGAGTACAGCTGCTGAACAAAGTGATGAATGGGGAAAGCAGATAATAAATCGCATTCAACATGTGACAGACTTCGTTGCCGTAAATGCAAGGTACTATCAATCGGGACAAAAAAAGATGGTATCTGCCTAAAAACAATGTAGATGAAGTCATGGAACATATCTTTTCGTACTGATAACTCTCTCGATGGCTTTATGAACCAGATCCGAGGACGATTAAATCACGACTTCTGGAGAAATATGGTGATGATATTCTTATTATTGAAAAAGCAATCATCTGTTTCCGGGATACAAGATATAAACTATTGTCAGACAACTGGTACTACAATAAAGAATCTAATCCTGAAAACGTCAGAGTTGTTGCTATTATTTTAGCGAATATCCGTCCACAAGACTAAAATACGTCAAAAAATTCACAATCTGACCTTTTGAATGAGATTCATTCTGTTATTCCACAATATCTACAAATTTTATTACACGAAATAATTGTGAAAAAACATGCCTCTATTATCAAATCAAATAGAATATGCAAAGCAATATTGCCTGCTGTAAATTCAGTAAGATCCAGGTCTTTTTTGTCGCCACTTTTGGTTGGGATCAGTACATACTTGTGATAATACGGCCCACAACGTCAGCAGAATAACTATTTACTCTTGTTTTGTTGTTAACGACAAAAACGCTGCAAGGTTTCATGCATTTATGACATATCTCTAAGTTCAAAAATCGTATAGCATTAGCAGAAAACCAAAACACTGTACAGAGTACCTCAGGCGGTTTTAAATATAATTTCTTGCCACTGCAGAAAAGGATGGAGCAAAGCATGCAGATATTGAAAAAGCTGTAGTAGAAATACCTATAGAACAAGCGTAGAGAATGATGACGAATTTTCAGCATCAAAAGCTCACATATTTAAAATCACAGACAATGAAACAGAAACTATCAGTGAGGATGATGAAGTTATCAACATAAACCTACCCGGGCCATCAAAACAAATTTAAAAATTATTTTTTACATATTTTCATCAAAATATAACTAAATTGTTGACTTTAGTATTTTTTGCCACCTCTTGTAACTTTTTATCTCTAAGACGTACAAAATAAATATGTATGCAAAGATTGTAAGAAATTTTGTCTTCTTTACATTTCTCATAGGTGTTTGTCACACACTCAACTGTAGAAACGTTATTTAATTTAATTCAAAATGGCGGTTTACGCCTCCCTCCCCGAAGATTGAAAAACTTAGATATTTATCAATCCCCCATACCTATTAAGCACTATAATATCAAAACGCTTTTACTCCACATTTTGTAGAGCAAGGGCTTTTTTACCTCTCTACAAATTAAAAAGAAAAAACTTAATGTGAATAAGTATATTAAAAGGGACCCTTGTCATAACACTGGGTTTGGAATGTATCGGACGGAAACTATACTACCAATACTTGAATAGAGCGTGCCACGTGCCAAAACGTCATGTTGCCGAAACATTCATATGTCATCGTACCTTAGCACTAAAACGGAGGAGCCGATATAATCGGTGTTTAAAAAACACCGTTACTTCTCATTTTGTTTTAAATGCAACATTATAAATTACTTACAGGATGTTGTTTTCCAATGTGTTCCAAAGTTCTCGCAACAGTTTCCACAGGTAGATCGCATGTGTACGCGCCCCACCTAAAAATGTTTAACAGATTTTAGTAATAAGGCTAAGCCACGATATAAAAAAATAAAAAGATATCATAATAGGCGCAATATAAGTTTATCTGATTTTATTACTTATATCGCCAGTAATTAAGCTTAAGTTTATGATTTGTGGATAAACATTCTATACCTGCCAGCAGGAAAATAAACTCCCAAATTTTTATTATTTGAAAACGACCTACAACAAAGACTATCCTGACAATTCGCATTACTCCCTTCCGAATAATGCATATCTAAGTGGATGTCGTTTAATTGGAGAACTTTTAAGTTGGTATCGTCAATCTAAAATTTCTGTTACAAAATGGTAAGGTTAAAAACGCGAAACAATACTTCTTGTAATGGTAAGTTTGCTGCAGGAGGTTTGGAAACGTTAGATAGTTTTACTGTCCATTCATGTTTGGGAACACTAACGCCTGGGCATATTCCTTCCATAAACATGCTACAAATTTGATGTGGCTCTAAACCAATAAACTTAAGAACAATACGTAACTAAAAATCCAAACTTACTTATTGATATCAGTTTTGAAACATCTGCAAGCACAGGCATGAACAAATTTAGTATTCCAGAACATACATCTTTCGACAACTTGAACACGTCGCACATCGGTTTTAGTTTTGCTTCTGCTGCTAAAGGGTCATTTACTTTAGCAATATTCATTATCGCACTTATCGCTAAAATTATATCAAAGTAATTTTAATTCGGCTAAGTTATTAAGTTTAAATTACCAAATCCGCACTTAAAACACATATTTTGGTTGTCTTTTATTATAGAAGAGATCACAGTTTGTAAATCAAGGCCATCGCACCTTAAAAAATTTGAAACTGAAAAAAAAACATAAATATGCATGCTACTTTAGTTATTATTTTTTCGGTACCGAGCACCACGATAAAGATTCTCCACCTCCAAGACAGTTTCTAAAACAACAGCAAAATTATTTAAGAACTAATGAGTTTAATCTTTTACCTTTGGGATCATCATGCTGAATGTATGCTACAATTAGTTTGATCTGTAACAAATTTGAGTTAGCTACTAAAGAACTTAATCCTAATACAGCACCTGATTCGCAAAATTAAAGTATATTCCACTAAAAAGATTAAATAATTCACATATAAGTTTACTCAACTATCTAAATAGATGCTACATGAAAACCTGTCTGAATCTGCAATAAAGATTATTTTTTTATTTAATCGAAAAAAATGTAAAATAAAATTTAGCAACCGATTTATAAGAATAAATAATTTTGAAATCTACAGGTAAATAATTTAACACTTGTAACGGTTGTAGTTCACAAATAATAATAAAAGAAGCGACGGCTCTAGCGATACAACCTAGAGAAGAACAATACTATTTGGCTCGAAATAGCGCACTAAATTCCTGGAAGATTCCGTATTTGTAATAGTTAGCACAGCAGTGTCCGGCTTAGTTGGTGAGGTCCTTGTGGAACTGAAAAAATAAACTGCTGCCTAACGAAGCGCCACCTGCTGGGTAATAGAAAGAAATAAAACCGACCAACAGGAATTCAATAGGTTTTACTTAAAGTCTAATACGCTAAAACGAACACAAATTAGAGAGACAAATAGACAATTAAATGTAGTAAATAAAACTTACAGTACTAGGAGAATATGTGAGAAGTAAGAGATTTTGTCGCATAAGACTTACGGGCGTTAGCAACAATAAATTAATTAAAGCTCGCAATCAATATGTCTAAATTCAGTTAAGCTTTTGTTTGTTACACTCCAAATTAAAGTTAGCGTTCCAATTGAGAATTGGTTACTAAGGAAACTCGACGTACACACGTCACTTACAGACGGTGACTTAGATCTAACTTAAACTCGGACTAGCACGGTAAGTAACTCCCGCCAACCTAAAAGCTTTTTGTTTTAGCTTCACCCACTTTATCTAAAACGCCCAAGCTCATATGGAGCTAGTTAACAACAAAACCGAGCGATGGAGTCTACCCTGAATAAAATTTACTATTGCGCTAGGGATTCAAACCGTTTAATGACACATGTACGTGAGCTTCATACGCTTGAATAGTGAATAGGTTTCTTAAACAATAAACTTAGCTGTATTCTGAGACATGCAGTTCCGATAAGGAAGGTTTTGCTAACGACAGCAGTTGACAACTTTAGAAGATCGGTAGCCACAGGATTTCCTTTAGGAGTATTAGATGACGAAGCACGAAAAGCAGATATGCTCCCTTGAAGCAGCAGGCACGCAGCGTGAACGACCCTTCAGCCGGTTGACTTCATCAGCCGTTGGCAGCTTCAATGTAGGCGAAACCGTGGTAGTCGTCACGTTTTATAGCGAAGGATTCTTAACTAACCGTTCCAGCACCCCCAGGAATTATCCAGATTGTAATACACTAATAGAGTATGAAGTCAAGACACGTGCTAAAGCATGCGTCGTAATCAGAAATAATACAACCACGAAAGGAAAGAAAACACGTGTACTTACGGTGAATGCGGTCGGACTTAAATTTACACACCAATTCGACTTATTATTGAAACACTCGTCAATAATTTGTGTATAATTTTAGCTTTGAAATGCACGCCAAACACCCATGCACAAGAAGGAAGTAGGAAGATGTCCGCTCGTCGTTTCGATAAATTTTGTGAATTAACGGTTCCACCAATGGGAAAATTCGTAGCGCAAGCGGCAAGTTCGACTTTCGTCGAAACGTGCAACTCCCGACAAACGTTATTAAGAAGACAGACGACATACGTTTGAGTTCGAAAAATTTGAACCGTAACACACTTACTTTCAAAATGAAAGTTAAATGAAATGAACATCTAACGTTAGAGGAAGCATGAGAAAGTCATGAATATTATAGTAACATTACAAATTCAAAAACGAACAATAGGGTTTCTTTCACAAACTGTTAAGGTATCTTATTAGGCACCGGTGCAGATTTTTGGCATAACTCAGAAAAATTAAGTGAAAATCTAAATTTATCATCTATCACCGTATCTAATATTGATTGATTTTTAGTTTAATGTAAAAAATGTTTTCCTTTGTACCTGCCACTGCTTTAACATTGCGCCATACTTTGGCGCTGTTTCTATTAATAAGTTGCTTTTAGCATCGCCAATGAATCTACACACATAAAATCGTAGCCCGGTTTGTCTGTATGTGTGTCTGTATGTTCGTCTTCTCCTGCGAAACCACTGAACCGATTTCGGAGATCGATACGTCAAATTGTTTAGGAGGTCCAGGCGCTGATCTTAGGCGGGGTCACAAGTTAACCTGACCTTCGACCTCTGACCTGGATTAGTGACCTCACGTCTTTAATTTTAGGTTTGTCTAGATTAGGCCCATTTTCAAATGGGTTTGGTTACTATTTTCCATTCCATTGACTTTTTCAACGCTTAGGAACCGGGTGTTATCGTCTTTTTTTGCAACAAAATTTTTGGAAGGACTTTTAGTTTTACCCATATTGGTGAAAACGGGTGCACCAGGAAAAACAATTAGTTGTCAACATATTATTTATCCGTAATAAACATTTTTTCATATAATAGCTTCTGTAGGGTTGCTTGGTGGATTACCGACGAAGAAGAAAGATAATAGGAGTTTAGGTCAGTGGGAATGCTGCCCCTTTAGTCGCCTCTTACTACAAGCGGTGTATACTGTGGGCCTATTCTAACTCCTGGACCTACACGTTGGATTTTATTATTATTACTATCCCTTATCGCAACAAACTCTCTTCTCTTAACTTACTCTAATTTTTGTATGTTTACTTTTTTTCTATCGGTTGAGATGACATTCTTCGAATGTTTTTACATCTAACAGCTTAATAGCAATAGCATTATCAGGGAGTCGTTGGGGTATAGAGAGGGGGTAAGAGATTGTTAATTATCTACTCAACTGAGGTGCTCGGTGCCTAACGTACTTTTTGTAATGGTTGTCAGAGTGTAAAAGTTTAATTTTCATCACTTTCACTTTTATATATTACATTAAATTTGATAGAACTCTGTATTACCGACTAACTGTTCTTTTCACTTATATGATTAACCTCGAACAGTGAAATGTCTCGACATATTTAAAAGCTATTTCTTTAATTATTATTTTACATTTGCACACGAGCGATAACGAGTGATCAGAGTGTCTAATTTTTTTCGATTTTTTCAAATATTGTGGAACTTGGGATCCTTTTCAGCTCTGATAAACAATACACTTTCTATATTGATGTATTTTCTCTCTGAACCACAACGCTTTCGATACTCTATTCGCTAGAACATTTTTTCCATGATCGAAAACAGATATAATATATGTTCCTCCAGATATATACATACTTACATATTCAGGAAGATATTCTACCTCACAATGAGCTAATGCACCAAAATTTAGAAGGCAAAGAATAAAATAAATAAATAAAATCCATGCACTATTGTTTTTTAAGTCGCTGATTACAAATATGGAGCATTAAATATTTTATCGCCTTTCTAAAATTTACAAGGGAAGGTTTCTCAATCTCTGATTAAGGTTAATTTCAATTGTGACAACAATTATCACCATAACAGTAAACCCAAAATTGAAACAGTCTTCGAAATTGCAAACAGTAAATTTCAATTTAAAAAATTCTAATATAGAAGATGGAATATTTAAAATAATTGCAAATTTTTATTATACTTTGTTTAGGCGTCCTACGGTAAAATTACAAATAAACAAAAACATCTTTATTTTCTTAAATATTTTGTTTTCCTGTTACTCTCTGTTTACTATATGACTGCACTTTTCTACTTTATTAGAGTTACCGCACATTCTTTTTTTTGTATTTTGACTTCCTAATACTTTAATGTTTATACTTTTTCAACTTCCATATCTGTTAGTTTTAATCCGATGTACTTTAGATAATTGTTGGATTTGAACATGTATTTTGTATGTGTAATTAAGTTTATTATTTTGTATCTTTCCATTCATGTTTTTCACCTTCGATAATTACTCATATAAAATAACTTTACTATATCTGTACTGTTTTCTAGAAAGATTAAGTTACATGGTAGAAAAAAGATAAGAACAAATTAAATCGCACCAAAAACTATTTAAAAAAATGAAGATTAAAGTGTAAGTTTATTAAAAGAAGAAAAGATATAACAGATCTAACTTTAAAAAATATAGCAAATGCAACCGTTGAAAGAAACGTATTTTGTATTTTTGTTAAAATATACGAATTTTGTTGTACTTCATTGATTTACACATGCGACGTCACATCTCACTGACACAATCCTAACCTCAGTTTATTTAACTGGCAACATAAATCTCAGACACGAAAACAAGAGGAGTTAATGAACAAACACATTGATGAGTGTTTCATGTGTGAAATTTCTCAAAAGCAACTAATTTTTTGTTCTACCACAAAGAAGACTTGTTTCAAACCAAACAACTTTTTCTTTAAAAAAATATCGTATTTTAAACTCCCATATATTGGACATTAGGACTGCAAATAAATGAATCTATACTTTCATTTAATGTTCCTGATGTTACCAAGGTTACCAATTTCAAAAGAATCTGTTTTTCGCAACGAGTGATGAAAAGTTTTACTTTTGAAATTAACTATAAATCTTACTAAAACTGTTTATAAATACTTATAATAAAATTTAGAATTAGCAAATTTTAATTTTAATGTCATTAATGCCACACTAGATACTTTCTCTTGAACTTGACACTTCATTAATTAATTCGATTAACAAGAAAACTAAATCAAACAACGTGAGTTTAGTTAAACAATTCAATTATTGTTTTACATAGTTTAGATAGGAGTTATCTTAAAAAAACATTGTTACATTGCATGAGAATAACAATTAAGGATTAATTGAAAAGTATTCCAAAAAGTTTGCATCGACAACTTTTAAATTTTATTTTATGTCATTATTATGAATTAGTGCGATTACGGTAACCTCGCAACTAACCCTGATAGTACAATAATTTTTCAGTGCTCTATTTAAAAGTGAAGGAAGTCTAAAAGCGGAATAAATGAATAACAACTCTACAAAAGAAATCTAAAAACTACTAATTGTTTTTAAAACAATTTTATTTAATCAATTAACTTTATATACATAAAATATTTAGTTCCAGTTATCGAAGGCCGTAGTGAAATTCATGAGCGTGCGTCTGCACTATCTGATAAGCCGACTAATGTTGATAAAAACAAAAGTAAAGTCAATGATGCTACATTTCCTGTTGGAAAAGATTATAAAACCTGACAAAATTACAAACCAGCAGCCTGCTGGCAGCAGGTTAGTAAGGCAATTTTAGATGCTGCTACCTTAAATAAATGCGATAAATACATAAATATTGAAAACGAATCAAGTCGTAAGAAGATTGACAAGAAGCCGGAATTTGATGAATCGACTAAAGTAAATAGATGTACAGACGACGCCCGTTGGTGGTGGGTTCTAACATCTGTGATATAAAAGGTGTTCTAAAAATGATTACACTTCACGTCTGTCGGCTGGATCCCAAAACAACTGCTACCAGTCTGACCAACTTCTTAAAGTCGCACTTTCCCGAAGTAGTATGTGTGTGGCAATTACGTTAAGAAATCTCAACTTGTACTCAACATTTAAGGTGATATTGTATAAAGAACATTTCTAGATAGCTATGGACCCTGCAAAATGGCGGGAGCGTGTCTGTATACTAAATAATGACAAAATTAATGAATTGTCAGTAGATCTGTCTTGTTATAGTACTTTGTACTTTTTATGTTTTACTAAATTAGGTTTATACATTGACAACATTTTAAATGTGCATATTTCAGGGTTTTCCCTAATTATCAATTATTGTAGAACAAGTTACAAAGGAGGGGGCGTAGGAATATGGGTCAAAAACCACGTCACTGAACAAAGAAATGAAACTCTGAATTGCAGTGTCTATTTTAACGAACGGGAAAACACCCAAAAATTGCGCCAAAAACTCTACTCGGACACGTGTTTCAATAGCTAAGCTATCATCATCAGCGAACCGATAATTTAATCTTGAAGAACCTGTTCCGTAGTGTAGACCTGGAAGCCATCTTGATCAAAGGAATGGAACTCTAAACTGCAGTGTCTATTTTAACGAATTTTGACGATGATGATGATAGCTTAGCTATTGAAACACGTGTTCGAGTATGGTTTTTGGTGCAGTTTTTTGGTGTTTTCCCGTTCGTGACGTCACTGAAATAAAAGTTATAAAAATTGATATGCATAAGTACTGTGTTGACAAACGTATTGAAACATGTGCGGTATCGTATGTAAGTAATTCTAAAGATAAGGTAACAAATATATTAATTACATGCTATCGATCTCCATCTGCGGATCTGAACTTATATTAACCAAATACAAACCTTATATAGCATATAGGATATATGCAAAATGGCCTACCAGAGAAACAGATTTGTCAATATCAATTATTGATCATATGTTTGTTAATTACTCTAATTTTGGCAGTGTATGTGTTGTAGACAATGTGATCTCAGATCATCGAATGATTTTCTTTGAACTTGAATCCAATAGAATCATCAGTCGTAATCGTAACCGTATTTCTTATTTGAAAAAAAAATTTAATGAGGCTGCTATAAATAAATTTGTGGCTAATCTTCTAATGGAAGATTGAGCTAAGTTATACAATATCTTTGATACCAATGCGGCTTTTGATTATTTTTATGAAATCATTATGCATCATTTCCACATTAACTTTCCAATTATCTCTGTTTGTAAAAGGAATCGAGATGAAGGAAAAGAGTGGATTAGTGATACAGTTAGAGTTTACAGTAGTAAACTGAAAGATTTCATTGTGTTAAAAGCTAAAAAATGTCATCAGCAGCTTATTGCTAATACAAAGAAATCTTACTAACAAACAGAAATCTTTAATGCTCAGAATCCAATAAAGAGTGTCTGGCGCACTGTAATAGTATTATCTAGTTCTACCAAAAATAACCATCATAAATCAAACATTACTATTAAAAATAACGATGAAACTATTGAAGATCCAAAAGTTATTACAAATTTTTTTTTAATGCTGCTTTTTTAAATGCCCCATTAAGTTCTCTAAAAACTGTTCATGCAAATAATACAGTATCTGCCAAAATAAACAGTACCGAAAATTAAAATAAATATGAACGAAAATAATGCTCTACCAAAAAAACTTTTTCTTCCGTTGTTAGAACCATTTTTAAATCAAATTTAACTGCTGCGTACTATTAATATATCAGCTAATGACAATTAATTTAAATATGACAAATTCATATTACATAAACAACTCCACAGCACTTTCTGTTTCGGTACTGTTTATTTTGGCGGATACCGTACATAATATTCTAATAATGTAATGCCAGCCCTTCATAATTAAGCTCTTTATAGAACTGAATTATTACTTCTTCTTACAAGCACAATAAAGAATAAGAGTTTAGCTGATCCTGGTGATATACCATCATTTCTGGTAAAACAAATCTTACCTGTAATTATTAAGTCACTCACGCATATTGTTATGTTTCGTGTCTTTCCTTCCAGCCTAAAAACTGAAAAATAATACCAGTGTTTGAAAAGGATAATCCCGAACTACTTGATAACTATCAGCCCATAACTTTAACTTCTATTTTTCCAAACTTCTTGAATATTCATTTTTGGACAGGCTTTTAGACTTCTTAAATTGCAATAACATTTTATCCAGTAACCAATACGGTTACAGGGGCGGTAGGTCTGCTCAGACAGCTATGCACTCTTTCTATGATAATATACTGACTACCAGAAAAATTGCGTAAGTAGTAAAAAAAGCATCCGATACAGAAACAATGCAGAGAATAAATAAAATCGGGCCATGTATGGACCCTTGAGGTACACCTGTAGTAACTTCCAGACAGTTAGAGTTAAAATTTTAAAGAGATCCATTGTTTTAATGAGTGATGCTGACGCATTGTTTTCGGTTGGATGGAAAGGACTTTATTCAATTTAGAGAAATATCATTTACACCACAACGAGATCGATACTTCTAAAGTATGTCTAGTAAGACACAGTCGAATGCTTTTGACAGGTCACAAAGTATGCCAATTGTGTCAACACATTTGTCTAAAAATGAAATAATATACCTACTGACTTTCAAAAAAATTGCAACACCTAGAAGTTGTCGAACGATTTTAATGTCAATCCGATTTGGGAACCTTTCTGCGTTAACTCTCACGCTCTCCCGACAATTGCCACTGCACAAGTATAAAACTAACAGCATATCAGTCTGTTAGGTAAATGTGTAGCCCATTTTTCAAGTAGTTAATCACAAAATAGAAACGTGAGTAATCTTGGAAGATCCGGAAATGAATGTCTAAATGATAGATTTGATCGCACAGCCTACTAGCAGTCTACTTGAATTTTTAAGCGTATGGATGCACTTTGCAGAGATATGATTTTAATTTTTTTCTGATCGAACTAATAACATTAGCGCAATTTAACAAGAAAGAAGAAAGTTTTCAAATTGTTCGTTTTATTTGTCAGAATTATTTTGGTTTCGTATCGTTGACGGTTGTCAAAACAGACACAAAAATCATCCTACCTGTTATTTTCGATGTGGTAAACTATATTTCATCAAATTTAGATTGATAATAAAATTTTACTAAAAAAAGTACATTATTTGGGAATTTGTGGTATTGCTTTGAAATTATTTAATCATACCTTTCATGTAGAAAACAAAAAAACAAAAATTGGGAATACTATAAGTGAGATAGGTTCTGTAACATCAGGTGTCCCTCAAGGTACTGTATTAGGGCTTTTGCTTTTTTGTTGTATGATCTATTAAACATAAATATAGTTGGTTCTATTTTTAGTTTTGCTGATGATACTGTGCTTTTGTTCAAAAAAGGTAATTTAAAAAAACTATTTGAGTTAGCCGTCGATGGTTTTTGTAAATATTTGGGTATTATAATGGATTCGAGGTTACCTTTTAAAATGCAGGTTGATATTTTAATTACTAGACTAAGGAAATTATTTTACAAATTTAAAACTGTTTATCACTCACTTGCATAATCAAGTTTAACCTATGGTATATTAGGGTGGGGTAGTTGTACAATGTCTGTACTAAAAAAATTAAACGTTACTCATAATATGGTTTTAAAAATTTTAATGAATAAACCCTATAGACACCAAACGCTTATTTTCTAATTTTTTGTAATGTCGGTCCGTAAATTATTTTTGTTTAAAGCATGTATTCATTTATTTAAACTAAATAAACCTAATTATTATATTATTTTTACCATAATTTTTACACCGGTCTTGCTAGTGCAACTAATATTACAGTTCCTTTAGCTTAGGACATCATTGTTTCCTAGACAAGCTGAAATCATACGACTTAATTTAAAAAAAAAAACACGGATTAAATTTTTACAATTTTTTTCAATTAGTATATTTAAGAAAAATATATTTTTAAAAATTCAAAATAGTGTAGATCGGTGATTTATATATGGTAGTAGTTGTAAAATTATTAAGTTTAATCTATATTTTTGTTGAGTTTTGTTCTTGAACACAAGCAAATGCTTAGTTAAGGACAAACTATTATATTCCGTTATTATATTTGACTAATATTATATGTTTGTTTTTATTTAGATATATTTTAAGCTTAAGTTTGGATCACAATAATTAAAGCAATGTCAATTTAATATACAAATTTACAAATACAAAACACCGGGACCAACATGCGTACAGGGTTGAGTAGTTTACTAGAGCAGAAGGAAACTACCAATTATGCTTTCTTATACATTGTAGGAGCTTTTGACAACACCTATCACAGCTCCATGTTCTGGGTATTGAAGACGCGGCAGATTGACACCCTTATTGTCAGATGCTTGTCAGTGCATCTGATGACCAGAAGGGCTGTAGCTAAGCTGGGAAACCTTTCTGTTGTGGCAAATACGACCTGGGAATGCCCCTAAAGCAGAATGATCTTGCCGGTGATGTAAAATGTACTCGTGGACGATCTTCTTTGCTTTTTCTCTAACAACGGAATCCCCTGTTAAGAGTATACTGAAGACTTTAATACAGTTTTCAGGGCAAGAATAAGGACATTCTCTGTGACATAGTACAGGCAGCAGTGAAATTGGCAAAGAAGTGGTGCAAGTTGGTTGGTCTGGGAATGAATCGCAACAAAACACGCTGGTGACGTCTGTTTATAAAAAAAACTTGATGGACTTAAGCCAATCCTGTGACAACATAGAAGATTAATTACGTTGGCCAGGATTAGAAAGTATTCTTTTCTTCTATTCTAAGATAAACGATTGGATTAATAATGACGAGTCAGGTTTGCCAAGAGCCAAAGTTTAAAGTTACAAAACGGAAAAATTAATATACACAACTAAAACTAAGAAATGTCAACAGTTAACTGTAACGACTGTGAGTGTTAAAGTGCATATTGTTATCAAAGCGATAACTTTAAATGCTTGAAACACACGTGTGTCGATAAAACCAAGTCGACACATATGCACTTTAACACTCACAGTCGTTACAGTTAACTGTTGGCATTTCTTAGTTTTATACTATTCATACGTGTCCATGTTACACGAGATGTCGTTAGACACACATTTTACTTATACAAAACTAACTATTGTTCAGTACCGCACAAGGGAGGCATATCGTAGGGGTAGCATATGTTGAAAAGGTCAAGCCGTCTTCACATAGGCAATATCTGGCGACTGTTAAATGAATTAGAAGCCACTCACGTCTTTGCTTTTAAGGTTTAAAAGATATTTCTTCAACTACTTCAGGAATAACACCTACCTTATACCTTATTTTAGAACGGTACTGATTGAATAGGCAAACGTCTTAGCAAAAAAATCAATCATCAACTAAACGAACAGAGAAAAAGTCATTCGTACATAGATAACTTTTCTGAAAAAAATCAGCTACATAAACTTGAACTTGAACAAAATTCAGCATATAGTTGTATTTTAAGCATCAAGTAATTCAAAAAGTAAAACTCTCCAAAATCGGAAAATTAGATACTTACAGAACCAAAATGATCATACGTTAACTTATATTTTCACAGTATCACCTGTAAAAGCAAGAAGTACTGTTTCAGTCTAGTGGTTTTATATGTTAGACAGTTTTAAAACTTAATTAACCGAATCTACAGCTGCAGTTTACAATAATTTACATTCTCATATTAGATCTCCTAATTATTTTTTGCGCATAAAATGAAGTAACTTCTATCAGAAATGCGGTTGCTAGGCAACCAAAGTTTATATTAAACTAATATTTGATTTACTAGCTACAATGCCTGCTCACAAACTTTGTTCGGTCTTAGACTTGTGATTTTTTGTTTCTTTTTAGATCTTGTTCATTTCCATGTTCTGTTTTAGTTTGTGGATATAGACTTATATGACTCGTTTATTAGCAGGCATATTTAGCATTTATTATCTATCTCACTGAATATTTCGGTATGATATCTACTGTAAGATTGGAATTACCACCATACAAGTTTTAACTTCTTTACCATTCTTGCTTTCAATCTTAATTGTGAGCTGGTGCAGACTCAACTCGTAAATTTACCTGTTTGGTAAACTTTGTAATGCATTGCCTTTAATACGCTTAAGTTTTCTGTTGGTCAAATGTTAAAAAGTGTTAAAAAGTTAAATATGACCATTCTTTTTATTCATAAGATGTCAGAAGTCTACAACTAAAAAAAATGAATAATATGATTAGCAATAAAATTACACTAGAAAAATTAAGAAATCCAAACACTAGATACATATTGATTAACTAAGTAATTATTTTCAAAATTTTTATCTATATTTCAATTTTGATCAATTCAATTGCAGAATATTTGACTTGAGTGTGATTTAGCAGATTTTAAATTACACAAAATAGTTTTCTTTTCTGCTTGAGTAGCTGATGGTTGTGCAACCGAACTGTATCTATGATAATTTCTGAAACCAAACTATGTAAACCTTCATTAGGCCAAGAAAAAGTAACGTACTGATAAAACTTTTGGAAAAGATTATCGTCAACATTCATTCTTTGTATTAGGTTGTTCCACTCGTTTGGTCTGAGACTTGTGAGATTGTACTCATTCTTGACGGAATAACGACAAAACCAGGGTAAAACATTTTAGATTTGACTGTTAGCGTTATCCAAATCTAAAATGCATGTATCGTAGTCTATGACTTCTCGAGTCGATTCATTATCAATATAATAAATTCTATAGGCGGGATTAACACCAACGTAATTAATGACGGTGCGACGTAATTCACACTAATAGGTCTTGCTAAAAACAAAAATGTAAGCAACCGGCGATAAAGTACTTTTCAATCTACCATAGTTTATATCGTCATAGAAAACTTTAAACTCATCGAAATGAGTATGACCATGAAAGTGAGCTGTTATTGTACCTTCGTACCTATTGGCAATTTTATAGTAGTTTCGGGACCACATTTCTAGGCAAGTTGAATCTCCTGGTGGCACGTGTCCAACAATATGTACCTTATCGCCAACATTTACGGCATCTTGTAGTTGTTGCGACAGCCATTCTAATTGTTGACATGGATCGGTACTGTTCACATACATCCACCTAAGAAAACAAATAAGATTAAAACATTTACATACACTCATGTAGCACTACCAATTTAATTGATAACAATAGATTGTATTTAACGAAATAACTCTAAGACCAGGACGAATCAGAACGCTAAAATATCCTCCTTTAAAAAACGTTGAATTTGCTGATTGCGGTAACCAATCTTTCCAAATAGAATATAACTCTGAAACTAACCAAGACACAGTAAATTGACTATTTTGTACCCAAGAAGGTGGGAACCTAAAATTTTTGTGTAAAAATAATACTGATTAATTTAATTTTTACGATCCGTCAGGGACATTATCATGGTTTCCAATGTTTGGAATTATTCGTGTGTTGGGAAATGCTTGCTTTAATTGTTGATAGGTTTTTCTTATAACATTTGAAACCATAGATCTGTCTTGCTTCCAAATATCATGTGGAGGTATATCGCCAGTCACTATTATGTAATCAATACCCTGAAATTGAATATGCTTAATATTTATTTTAATTAACATCTAACTATTAACTATCATTAATTTAACAACATTTGAAACAATTTATTGTTTATTCTTTTGAGGTTGCGAAAACTATTATAAACCATAATAATAGTATCACGAACAGGAGACTCCAACCGAGTCTAACTTCGTGTCATATAGACAGGTCTAAGTAACTACCTTGACAATAACGTAAACTGGTGTGACAGCGTAAACTATCAACATCAATTTACATCGACTATTTTCAATCCGAATCTGTTTTTTAATATCTTGCAGTAGTTACTAGAACGACTAGTTTGTCTTTTTTTTCTAGATATAGGTATATTAAAAATATTATGTGCAAAAAAACTTAAATCTGAAGTCATTGCTTATTACGTATCTGTTTTCTTTACACATTGTGAAAACTTTTAAATTGCAGGAACAAACTTTTAAAATATGACTATAAAAAGAATCTAAACATATACAAGAAATTTGTTAAATGACATTATTATCTTTAAATAGAAAAGCCTTAATAAAGCCCCCATTGTTTAGGGTAAAACGTCAGCAAAAACTATCATAATAAAGTATTTTTTTATTACACACCCACTTAACAAAGGACTGTAGAAAAAGCAAAACTTGTCAATAATTCATGGTTAGTTGAAGGAATTCAGTTGATAGTCTTAATATTTTAAAATTTAACAAAAAAATTTTACTTACAGTATGGTTTGTGGCAATATGCTGCAGACTTTTCTCAATCATTATTGAAGGCATGTCGCAATTATAAGAACCCCATCTACAAAAAAGAAACACATCTTGCACATTTGCTACTTCATTCAATGTTATTATTACCTGCCAGCATATTTAACAGGTTCATTAATTTTAGCTTTGGAAGATGTTCTACAACAAAGAGGTTCATTGCAACTATCAACACTACCTACGCTATAGAATAGATCTTGATGAATATCCGACAAGTGTAACACTTTTAACACAGGACCACCAGTCTAAAATAAATTGATTGTAACTACTGTAACAATAATCGTTCCATAAATAAATACTCTAGGTAATGGTGGATTTTTTAGAGGAGGTTTAGGAATATTGGGTAAATTAACACTCCATTCATCTTCAGGTACATTTACGTTAGGACATAACCCTTCCTGAAACATGCTGCAAATTTCAAAAGCATCTGAAATATCATAAAATAAAACATGTCTTTTTAATTTCGAACTAACTTTTTGTCGTCTGTTTAAACGCCGCATAAATGGTAGGTCGAATACATCAATTATACCATTGCAAACAGTTACTGGATACTGTAGTAATACACAAACTGGAGCCACTTGCGCCTTAACCAACACGAATGGTTCGTTCAGCCGTGCTGCAGTCAATAAGATCCCCATAACTGAAAATATTTACATAAACTTGGGCATTTTTTAATAGTTTTCAATTACTTGTCGCGCAAGCCGAACATCCAGTTACAGATTGAATTGATATGGTTTTTTGATCAACATTTCCACTGGCTATATTGGTGTATGCTGAAAAAATAATCAAGTACGAACATTTTAATAATTTTTTAATACATTACCTAACATCACCAAAATCACAAAATATTGATGAAAATTCTTCTAAAATTAGTAAAATCTTAGTACTAAAAAAATAACTACTTGGTAATCATTACCTTTGGAGTATATATACGGTACCTAATTAAAAAAGGCAACTACTGATACTTTTAAAATTAGAGTACACATATATACACTTAGACGCTTATAAAGGGCAATTAACAATAAAGCCCGTATTTATGATACTACTCCGTAATTAATATAACTTAAACATCAATTTATTTACAATATGAATACCGAAATATCTACTGTCGACGGCGATTAAGTACTTAAGCGTGCGTCGCCCACAGATAAATTCCACAATTATAATTAAAAATTTTATTTTGTCAAAAGTATTATTTAGATATTTTAGTCACAATTTAATTACAAATTGTATATACAATTATAGAAAGAAGCACGTTAGAAATTACATCCAGTTGTAGTTTCACCATGCCTCCTTTAAGCATGTGATCCGCCTAAAGTGTAGCTGAAGTTCGTCTCAAACAATGACCTGTGTACTCCTTCCAATTTGGTAATTTAAGGAAACTTGCGACCTCTCTGCTCACGCTTCCAATATGTCAATTCCCATTACTGCCCGGTAGCACCTACCATTCTTGTACTCCGGGCTTGTACTCCATTCGAACGCAATGAAACATAGTTGCAGCACATTGTCCTCCACAATTATAACTAACCGATTCGTATTTGTCTTGGTTTTAGGAATCGTTACACGAATCAAAGCTCCTGCATCTTGGATGTCGTCAACCTTTACTTTTACCAATTCCTTGCTTCAATTATTAGCACAATCTGAACATAACATTAATTTAGATTTTTTTGATACACTACAAATCAGAATTTACCATTTTCCTCAAATAAATTTCATTAGAAGCTTCACAGAAAAATGGATCAAACTGTTCCTTAGTTAATACCCTGAATTTTTTAGGTACATATCCTTTATTCTGCTTCTTGAAGTATGCTCTTAAATTCAAATATTTGCCCATTCTCAATATTCAGTAATCATCGTATCATGGAATAGTCTAACCACATTGAAAAACATTTAATTTTCTTTACATTCGCCAAATCGGATAAATATGTAAGTTGCACATTTTCCGAATAATTACTAATATGTTTATCTTCGCACCAATACACAAATTTTTGATACACTCCATGATACACTGGGCTCGATTTTGTCGGCACTAAATTGTTTAAACCGACCTTTAGCCGCAACTATCATTTCAGAAAGCGTGCATTCAATTTCCTCATCTGATGACAACAATAAACGTAACGACAAGTAAATAGTTATTTGTTCAACAAGTGAGAAAAGCGATTATTTTTTCTACTCCAGCTCGAGTTGCCTGCCTCACGACCGTAGCGAGGGAGATATTAAAGTCAGAGTGGAAAAAAGACTTTCATCATGCGTTAGACACAACATTTTTTCCACGACATTCCCCAAAAAAACAACCTAATGAAAGAAAAACTATTTATCGTAAGTGTAACTTATTAGAGGATTTCGTCACAATTTAATAGGTGAACGCAAAAGTCTACAATAGGTGGATCACAAAAATCTTGCCACGGTATTTATGCAGTGGTCTCAACCTATGGTGGCGTAACGTTGATAGCCGTAATATAAAGTAGGGTAACATGTTTAAAAGTCAAAATATAAGACAACAAAAGTCATTGAATAAGAAATGTGTGGCGTTTAGGGTGTATTACTCTAAACGCCGGTTTGGATCAGAGAAAGGGTTGCGTTCGAGTAGAATTTAACAGCGTTTATTATTGTACATCGCGTAATCGAGCTATACTAATTCTAATGGTGAATGGAAACGTTGTTGTCAGCATGTAGTAATCGGCGTGCTATACGATGTCACCTGATATTTCGGTGTTGTGTGTCTTGCGGAAGACGGTGGCCCGGAATGAATTGCACCGATGGACTCGAGCTTCGGCCGGTCTCTACTGGATGCTGGTGCGGTGACTTGTCGGCTTTTCGGGTGCCCTCATTATTTGGTTGGAACTTCACCGTATTGATGACGAACTGGACTGTGTGTTGAACTGACGAATTCGTGAACCGAATTGAGCTTTGAGACGAATTGATTTCTGTTGTTGTACCTACTTCGTTTTATACATTCGAAGTAGGTTAGTGTGCTTAATAAGCAAGGCCGTTAAGAAAGCTGAGTTTGCACTTGCTTACTTGCAATTGTATGTTATTGTTTCCGCGTTTACTACATACGTAATACGCGGATGTAGAATTGGTTAGAATGGGGTTGCGATGTCAACCCCACAAATGTGATACTAAATTAAATTGTTTAACTAAGTAGTAGCACACAGTTTTAATGACATTCGTAATTTTATTAAAGAGACATGACGTTTTTTCCTTACCAGTGGGAAAAACCAATTTTCCTCACCATTTGTAGAGAAGAAACTTCCTATTTCTAAGTATGTCGTGAAAAAAAATTATTTACAGATGGTTATCTACTTTTCAATTTTGAATTAAATAAAATATGTTAGTATTCATATTTTTTCTCTTAGAACTCCAAAAATCGGGTCTTGTTTTTTTTTCGATTTTGAAAAACATGCCTTACTGACGTTATGTAAGGAACTTATGTGATGCATTTTGTGGTAAGGATGCTAGACGTCGAAGCTGGTTTCTATGTCTTCACACTAACGTAGTCGATATGTTCACGGATTATTTTCAAAAACAGCAAAAGCTTGACCACTTTGATTAAGCTGACTTGTTGATGTTTTACAACGAAAGCTTGCATTTGTTTTCATTAACAATAAGAAAGTCACTATCTACGTTTCAATTCTTGCAGAAAATATGCGTCATTACATTAATTTGTTCGATTATTATTAGGTCAAAGATGCTTGGATCTCACGTTTTTTAATTTTTACTACAAAGTCGCACCATGGGAAAAATGACGTTTTTCCTTTTTCTAGCGCACTTTATTTTAACTACCGTACCAACAACCACGTTTTCTGATGCTCAACGCGCTTCTCCCAACTTAACCTACCAATACTCACTAACATAATTCTATACACTGCGGGCGTAAATAGTCCCCCCCCCTGAAATGAAAATTTGGTGGGCTATAATAAGGCATAAAATACTACAATTTGTCATGAAATTGATAGCTCTAAGTTTCAACATTTTTTTTAAATGGAACGGGACTCGAGTGATACTTTGTTTGAAAGGTCTTTGTATCCTCAATTCATCCTTGAATTTGAATTCTTTACTGTCACTCCCGCCGAGGCAGGTTTTATCAAACTTATGATTGTTTATTAGACATCAAATGGAAATATCACCAATCCGGTTTACAAAAAAAAAATTACAAAAAATTGAAAAGCAGAATAATTTCGTACCGTACCGCCACGCGGCGCCGTAATGAAGCAATTATTAATTATTAGTGTTTAAGATAACCATTGCTTTAAGTAATTAAGTCTTTATTACATTATGAAAATCGTTAATTGAAAAAGTTGTTGATCAGAGTTTATTTTTGTATTTGAAATCTAATAAACAGTCAGAAGTTTGACAAAACGCCGCTTTGGCTGGAGTAACAGTAGAGACTTCAAATTGGAAAAATTAATTAATGATAATAATAATAATAATATCGTTTATTCCAGGAGACCTTGTTACAGGTATAGGAAAGGTCAAATATAATAACTAAAATTAAAATTCATATTCTAAGTATTCATCAACAGTGTAAAATGCATTGCTTTGTAGTATAGTCTTGATTGATTTTAAATACATTTTTAAAGGTAAATATCTTATATAAAGAGGTAGTTTATTATACAAAACACTACCTTTATAATATGGGTTCGACTCATAAAGAACCAATTTATGACTGCTATACTCAAGATCATTACCATGTCTAGTGCGATAATTATGGAAGTGGTTTTGAAAGCTGGTTATATTAGTTTTAACAAACTTTAAAATTTTATATATGTAAATTGAAGGCAACATTAACAATTTATGTTTAATAAAGATTTGCTTACAGGAGTCTTTAATGCGCATGTTGAAAATGCATCGAATTGCACGTTTTTGTAATACAAAAATTCGATTGCTATTATTCGAACCACCCATAAAATAATAGCATAACGCATTATTGATTCAATGTTAGCATAATAAAACTTTATAGACGTATCCATATTAGAGATATACGAAAGACGTTTTAATGCATAACAATATGACGCTACTTTTTTGAAATGTTAGATATGTGAGGTTTCCATGTTAGTGACATGTCAATATAACAGCCAAGAACTTTAGAAGATGTCACTTGGTTTAACGTCTTATTATGTAACCTAATTAGTTTACTACTATTATAGTAATTCCTTTTTGTATAAAACTGCATCGAGCAAGTTTTAGTTGTGTTCAGAACAAGTTTATTTAAACTAAGATAATTAATTAGTGTTTGTAACGTACTTTTAGGTTATCATACATAACTTTATCTCTTTTTACATGATAATAGTGTTAAGTCATCAGTAAATATGACATGATGGTGATTTAAGTAATTGCTTATATCATTTATATATATCAAAAATAGTGGAGGACCTAACACACTACCCTGTGGTACATCTAGTTGTACATCTAACGCGTCTGAATTGTGTTCCATATAGTTAACGTATTGATGAAAATATCTTTCAAACCAGGTATCACACGATCCCACTTTCCATGTAAAAAACTAAAATAACTATTTACGTCCGCACTGTACATACAAAATAATCCGAAATAAATCAAATCGTATCCAAAAATGTAGCGTTACAAGGATATCCTGACAAAATTGATATAGTTGCACAGGGCAAGTATGAGGACATCTTTTGTGACAGACAAAAGTATATAATTGGTAGAGAAGTGGTGCAGGTCGATTAGCCAGAGAATTAACCCCAGAAAAACCACGCTGATGACGTTTGTCATAAAAAAAATCGAGTTAAGCCAATCCTGTAGCAACAAAGAAAATTGGGCTTCTGGAAGAATTTTCTTCCCAGCGCCAGACGCTGGGAATACTGGCGCGGGGTATTTGGACCACAAACAGAATTCTATGAGGTCATGCATGAGCAGGTACACTGCAAGCAGTTTAACCCAACCGGGGGTAAGTTGGCAAACGTATCAATATTATGTTCAATAGCCATATAGGCAGCCATCTCAGTTGTGTCACCAGCTCAAGAATGGTGGGAGCTTGTAAAAGGAAACTGAATAAACTAGAGACATGTAATAAGGTCACCTCAGCTTTGGTCGGAATACACTCTAGGATTTCTGGCAACAGCAGCCGGATGCCCTTGCCAAGACAGGAACGGCCACGCCGTTGGTAGAGCTCTTCTGTGGTATGAAAATTCAGATCACTGGGTCAGGCTACTTTAGGGCTAAAGCAGCCCAAAGCTCTATATGTTATCTTAAAAGTTCTAAGTTCATATAAATTTTGTAGATTACGGAATCATTTAAAGATGACAGAATACATTAAAATTGTACCGGTGTTGAAAACCGAATTTCTGAATATTTGAGGGTTTTCCTTGCCGAGTAATGATTCTTTCGTCGATTAACAATCCCATTCCGAATAAATATAGATCGTCGCCCCAAATAATTTTAAATAAAATATTTTCGTCTTCTTGAATTTTTAATAAAATTACGATTACGATTCAACACGATGTTGAAGAGTTTCAGTGAGCAGAAGGTGGATTTCTGACAACGTCAACGGCATCTGGTCAGTACGGGAATTGGAGTTTTCTTTTCTTCTATTCTAAGAATTATGATGACGACCACAAGCTTGACAGAAGTCAAAAATTTAACATTACGAAACGAAAAAATGAATAGACAAAACAAACTATTGTTTAGCATCGCGCAAGGGAGGGATATCTTAGGGATGGCATACGCTAAAGTGGCTAAGCTGGTTTTACCTAGGTCGATATCTTGCAACCGTTAAATAAATTTGATGGCCGGCTAGGTCCATACATTTAAATCAGCTACCAGAAAGAAGAGAAATACAAAAGTAAGTGCCCAACGACTTCAGGTATCATACAAACAGGGAGATGTAACGTTGAAATCAAGTGTAGCAAGTTCTTTTATGGGCTGAGAAACCGACCCGTTTGCTAGAAACAAACTATACCAAAATCAACAATCAGAGCAATATCCGGAACATAGAGAGCACCACGAGAAAATGGCACTAAAACCAGACAAATAAAGCAAAAGAACGGAATAACATGGTCAACAACAGAATGGAAGACTCCAAAGCATTGAAGATAAGAAAAAAATATATAATTTGCCAACAACACAACAAATAAAGGAATATGAAAACAAGCTAATAAAAGAACTAAAAAAGAAGGTTCTAAAATTGGAAATATTTATAAGGAAGTTGGGATCATTGACAAGAAGAGTCGCTACAGAACAAGTACAAGAAACACATAATGCTTAAACAAATAGTTACGTCATTTTACTAAGACTTTTATTGCAAATTATTAGATCGCATCGTTGTTTTCATGGTTTAAAAGATATTTCTTCAACTACTTCAGGAATAACGCCTGCTTTTATACCTTACATTTACAATGTTACGTCTTGGCAAAATCAGCATTAAACCAGTCCCACAAGTTTGATCTTCCCCTAACACATAAGTTACCTACTCTTTCTTTTTGATGTGTTGATATTGATATTTGTGGACGAGATTCCCAATAATTTTGGGCCTTCTTATAGGAGTTGAGGAACAATAGGGTCGTCAATGATACACCATGTTCTTAATAGTTATTGATATTGTTTAGTGTATATAGATGAAATTTGTTGCTCTATAGTATACTACTTCGGAACACAACCGTTCTGATGAAATCCTTTACTATGGGCGAAACGTTGGCACATGTTTGGTTACCATTTTGTTTTATGCTGTATAAATAACATAATTCAATGTAATATAAACTAAACTTTTACTATAGAAACGATTATTACATAACACAAAACTATCGACATGTTAAATTATCTAAACAGGGTGAGAAATGTAACTTTTTCTTGTAAAGGTTACTTAACCCTTCTTCACTTAGAAAATGAAAACATTGAAACATTGATTTACAATAAAATTCAATCTCAAGTTCAAGCTAAGGAATTATTAGGTAGTGTTGAAAACACGATTTTAATAAACATTACACATTTAATTTTTGGCAACAAATTAAACCATCAACTAAACGAACAGAGAAAAAATCATGAGTATCTACATAGATATCTTTTCTGAAAAAATGAGCTACATAAACTTAAACAAAATTCAGCAGATAGCGTAAAACACATTTTTAACAACACTGATTTAAGAAGGTTATTCGTATTTTAACTATCAAATCGTTTAAAAAGTAAAAAAATCGAAATATTAAATACAAAACCTAAATAATCAGACATAAACTTATACTTTCACAATATCACCTGTAAAAGCAGCCTAGTGGTTTTATATGTTAGACACTTTCAAAACTGAATTAACTGAATCTAGAGGTTTCCATACTTTTTTTTCTCATAGACCACTTTAAACATTTTGCTGGATCTGGTGGACCCCCTGCAGCTATTACATTTACTAACTTACTTCCAAAACCCGAAAAAGTATATGTCTATGTAAATCTGTGTTGTGGCTATTTTTCAATCAACTATGAGTTGAAAGTTTTCGAAAAAAAGGTGAGAATTTATATTGCTTTGATTATGCTGTGAGTATTGTCATTCAAGCTAAGTTTCAAAGCCAGTCTAAAAAGCGTCTTCATCCAACAGTTGGATTCCTACTTTACTTTTTGTATTCTAAGATTGACTCACAGTACAAGAAACCAATAATCTCCCACTTCGGAGTGGTAAAAGTAAAAATAAATATTTTCTTGTTTTGTAGCTATTTATTCAAACACAAAAATTACTACACTTTTAATTATGTTGTTATAACAGTCTTAGTAGAATCAAAATTTAACATCAAAACTAATCATTATTAAGTTTGATGTTAACTTTATCTCAGATTACCATTGTAATCTGAGATAAAGTTATAATTTTAATGGGAGGGATGTACTTGGTGAATTGACAGCAAATTATCAATATTTGGCTTGAGTTTAGTTAAGTATAACCGTAAATCTCCTCGCTCTGTAATATTTAATCTGCTCCGTTTTTTTGTCAACAAGTTTGTTACGGCACTAAAACTGCGTTCGACAAGATATGACGAAGGAAACGCTATGAGAAATTTTGCACAATTCCCCACAGTCCTGGATATTTTTCAGGTATTTGTGCCTGCAGCCAAAATGATTGATACCCTCTTTTGAATGCTACTTTGAGCTCCTCATTAGTGCTAAGCTCGAGTAGCTCTTCTTGCAGTACCACATTTTCCACTTCAGTTTCATCATATGGATTTATTATCCATGGTGGTATATCCATCGACAGAATGTCTTCAAATCTGATTTTAAAATCATCATACAGGGCAATCAAATGTTGAACATACGTCTGAATATCTTCGTCGAGGCATTCTACCTGCGATAAATTTGGAAACTGGGAAAATTTTGCTTCATAAGTTTCAGTTTACCAAGAAAAGCTGAAATTTCACTCTTTGTTTTTATCAAATTGAGGCTGTCCCCTTGTAACTGTAGGTTGAGGTCATTGAATTTTTTGAACAAATCTGTCAAATACGCAATGTCTGCTTTGAAATTCATGAGGTTTTCTTTAAAACAGGATCTTTAGTGTTCAGAAACTCTAAAACAGAGTCGAAAAGCAAATAGAATCTTGATAGACATGCACCTTTCGACAACCAGCGTACTTCGGTATGTAGCAGCAATCGTTGGAAGTCCTCATCATTTTCTTCGCACAACTGTGCAAATAAGCGCGTATTTAATGCATTGCTTCTTATTTTGTTAACTGCATTAATCACAAATTGAAGCGCTTGGTGCAATCTATCACTCAATTTTTTCGCTACTAGATGTTGTCGGTGGATGACACAGTGAATTGCAATTACCTCTGGTATAATCCTTTTAAGATGACTTATAAACCCACGATATCGCCCGACCATGGCAGGAGCTCCATCTGTTGCCACCGAAATAATGTTTGTGAATGCAATTGATTTTTCCGTAAAAAATCATTCAGAACATTAAAAATTGATTCACCTTTAGTGTCAGTCTTCAAAGTTTTCGCGAATAGTAACTCTTCAAACATTTGTTCGCCTTTGATAAATCGAACATATGCCAATAATAATGCTTCATTGCCAGGTAAAGTTGACTCGTCCAGTTGAATAGAAAAATGAGTTGTTTGCAGATAATTACACAAGAAACTTTCAACATCAGAGCTCATTTCATCAATACGTCTTTGTACAGTGTTGTTACTCAAAGGAATTCTTTTAAGTATGTCAAATGAAGATTTGTGCAGGACAGTTTTAAGACCTCTTCAACAGCAGGCAAAATTAACTCCTCTCCAATGGTATGCGGTTTCCCAGATTTTGCTATAAGTAATGAGATATTGTAAGATGCCCGCAAGCCATCGTCGTTGCTTTCAGACGTTGAAGCGAACATACTATGCACGGTGGGTCTCTTTTCATACTTTTCCTTCAATGTTTGGAAATATTTCAAATCCTTACCTATTTTGTCAGGATGACACCTTCTTAGATGATCTTCCAGCTTCGATGGTTTCATAGAGTCATTGCTCAAGACTTTGTTGCATAAAAGACACATGGGCAATCGCTTGTCTGTATTTGATGGAAGAAAACCAAATTTCAAATATTCAACACTGTACTGTCGACACTTCTTCTTAGATTCAGCCATGTTTCGTATCAATTACTTACCTGTAAATATGAAAAAATGTTTGTTAAGTAATCTTAAAATGATTTAACAAACATAATAGAAGTGGCTTTTTAAGATACAAGTTGCTAACAAATAGATAGGTAGGTACTTACTTTTCCAACACTGGCAAACAATAATATCAATTCACTTTAATTTTCAAAAGTCTGAAAACTACTTCCGTCACTGGTGAACACTTATATAGGTACACTTTCTTTTTGAAATTCCGGAAACAACTGAGTAATGTTTATCATTCGCATTCGTATTTATATTAAAGAAAAATCCAACAAGTTCATGCAAGTTCAGACACGACTTTAACTAGGCGGGCGGGCGGCGCGGCATCGGCGAGTCTTGACACGCTCTTTCTGAATATGGAATATGCAAGTTCTTACAAAAACAATTGCTGAGCTTTTTATATTATTGTCTCCCTTATTCATAGGAGAAGTCAAGTCGGGTCACCTAATACATTTTTATAGACCCCCGTTAACGAGTTGTGGACCCCCATTTTTTTTCCACGCAAGCGTAGACCCCTATCGGGCTCCCGTGGACCCCTGGGGGTCCACCTGGACCACTTTGGGAATCTAGCTTCAGTTCACAATAATTTACATCCTCTTATTAGATCAACTAATCATTTCTTGGGCATAAATTAAGTTGCTGTAACTTCTACCAGAAATGCGGTTGCTAGGCACCCAAAGTTTATAAGTAAAACTATTATCTGATTTACTAGCTACAATGCTTGTTCACGGACTTCGTTCAGACTTATGATTTTCTATTTCTTTTCAGATCTTGTTCATTTCCATTTTTTGTTTTAGTTTGTGGATATAGACAACATGATTCGTTTATTCGACTGAATATTGAGCATTTATAATCTATCTAACTGAATATTTCGGCTTAATATCTACTGTAAGATTGGAGTTACCACTATGCAAGTTTTTTAACTTCTTTACCATTCTTGGTTTCAATCTTAATTGTGAGCTGGTGCAGACTCAACTCATTAATTTACCGGTTCGGTAAACTTTGTAATGTTTTGCCTTTAATACGCCTAAGTTTTCTGTTGGTCAAGTAGAACATCATTAATTTTATTAGTAGAAAGAACTGTGGTAGGAATATTATTCTTGCTTTAGGTATGACAACCACTTTCATTTTTCAATTTTTCACCAATCGTGTGGTACCTACATATAGCTTACATCACTACCGTTTTTAAGTAATGTGCAACAATAAGACACTAAAATTATTAGCCCTTAATGTGTTATTGAACATAATCCTTGACTTGAAGATTTACTCAATGATAAATATTTTACTATCACATTAGTCCTATTTAATAGGATATTAGTTAGATACCTGTTATGCTTTAATCCTTGTTAATTGTGCGTTTATCGTTGTTATTATGGTTGTTTTACCTAAAATATTAATGATAAAAAATCTTAAAAAAGATAAATATGAGCATTCGTTTATTCATATTTTTCTGTAACTGCTATTTTTTCTGATTTCTATTTAAAGAAGATACATATTTATTTACTAAGTAATTGTTTTCAAAATTTTTACCTAACTATATTTCAATTTTGATCATTTGCAGAATATTTGACTTGAGTGTGATTTAGCAGATTTTAAATTACACAAAATTGTTTTCTTTCTGCTTGAGTAGCTGGTTGTGCAACCGAACTGTACCTATGATAATTTCTGAAACCAAACTATGTAAACCTTCATTAGGTCAAGAAAAAGTAACGTACTGGTAAAACTTTTGTAAAAGATTCATTCTTGGTATTAAGTTGTTCCACTCATTTGGTCTGAGATTTGTGAGATTGTACTCATTCTTGACGGAAAAACGACAAAACCACGGTAAAACATTTTGGGTTTGCCTGTTAGCTTTATCCAGATCTAAAATACATGTATCGTAGTCTATGACTTCTCGAGTCGATTCATCATCAATATAATAATTTCTATAGGCGGGATTAACACTAACGTAACTCGTTAATGACAGTGTAACGTAACTCACACTAATAGGTCTTGCTAAAAACAAAAACGTAAGCAACCGGCGATAAAGTACTTTTCATTCTACCATAGTTTATATCGTCATAGAAAACTTTAAACTCATCGAAATGAGTATGACCATGAAAGTGAGCTGTTATTGTACCTTGGTACCTATTGGCAATTTTATAGTAGTTTCGGGACCACATTTCTAGGCAAGTAGAATCTCCTGGTGGCACGTGTCCGATATCGCCAAAATTTTTGGCATCTTGTAGTTGTTGCGACAGCCATTCTAATTGTTGACATGGATTGGTACTGTCCACATACATCCCCCTATGAAAACAAATAAGATTAAAAAATGTACATACACTCATGTAGCACTACCAATTTAATTGATAACAATAGATTGTATTTAACGAAATAACTCTAAGACCAGGACGAATCAGAACGCTAAAATCTCCTCCTTTGAAAAACGTTGAATTTGCCGATTGCGGTAACCAATCCTTCCAACTAGAATATAACTCTGAAACTAACCAAGACACAGTAAATTGATTATTATGTACCCAACAAGGAGGTGTGAACCTAAAATACTTGTGTAAAAAATAGTACTGATTAATTTAATCCTTACGATCCTTCAGGGACAAGCTCATGGTTTCCAATGCTTGGAATTATTCGTGTGTTGGGAAATGCTCGCTTTAATTGTTGATAGGTTTTTCTTATAACATTTAAAAACATTGATCTGTCTTACTTCCAAATATCATGTGGAGGTATATCGCCAGTCACTATTATGTAATCAATATCCTGAAATTGATGCTTAATATTTATTTTAATTAACATCGAAGTATTAACTATCATTAATTTAACAACATTTGAAACGATGTATTGTTTATTCTTTTGAGGTTGCAAAAACCATTATAAACCATAATAATGGTTTTTGAATGTGATTAGTTATTACACGATTAATGTGTAGTAAGCAATTGTAGATTGAATGATACCCATAAAGTCATTGCTTATTACATATCTGTTTTCAATACACATTGTGAGAAAACTGTTTAAATTGCATGAGCAAAATTTTTAAATATGTCTATAAAAAGAAGCTAAACATACAAGAAATAATGGTTCGCAAAACTCTAGATTTGTTAAATGACATCATCACTTTAAAATAGTAAAACCTTAATAAAGCCCCCATTGTTTAGGATAAAACGTCAGCAAAACTATCATAATATAGTTTTTTTTTTATTACACGCCCACCTAACAAAGGACCGTAGAAAATGTAAAACTTGTCAATAATTCATGGTTAATTGGAGAATTTCAGTTGATTTTTTTAAAGTAAGTCTATTAATTGTGGTCAAAAATTTAACCCACCTTTGTTAAATAGCAAATTTTAGTAAAAACACAGCACTCACGATAAAAGTAAAAAATGGGTAATTGAACGGTTGTCTAGCACACTTATCAATCCCATGTGAAGTAAAGATCTATCTAGTCTTAATATTTTAAAATTTAACAAAAAAATGTTACAGTATGTTTTGTGGCAATATGCAGCAGACTTTTCTCAATCATTATTGAAGGCATGTCGGAATTATAAGAACCCTATCTACGAAAAAGAAACACATCTTGCACATTTGCTACTTCATTCAATGTTATCTTTACCTGCCAGCATATTTAACAGGTTCATTAACTTTAGCTTTGGAAGATGTTCTACAACAAAGAGGTTCATTGCAACACTACCTACCCTATAGAATAGATCTTGATGAATATCCGACAAGTGTAACACTTTTAACACAGAACCACCAGTCTAAAATAAAGTAATTGTAACTACTATAACGATAACCGTTCTGTAAAAAAATACTCGAGGTAATGGTGGATTTTTTAGATGAGGTCCGAATACATACAGTTATTGGATACTGTAGTAATACACAAATTGGAGCCACTTTCACCTTAACAAACAAGAATTATACTTCAAAATTTTTTAAATGTAAAAATTTGCGAAATTTTATTTTAAAATCAATCTGTAAACCCCAAAATAGAAAAAATAGTATAAAGAATTCGTTTCAGAAGGAATTTTAACAACTCGTGCTCGTCTTATAAAATGAGTCTTCTGAAACTAATTCTTTAATATACTAAAGAGACATTCTTGTAACACGACATTATTTTTTCTCACTAGTAGGAAAAAACCAATTTTCAAAATCGTATCTTCGTTTATAATTACAATGTGGTTCATTTCTTTCCATCGAATGAATGCCTCATATTCCTTTTCGTAGATTTGTCGAGACTTCACTGGAACCAAATCTAACACAATTTTCTTCTCTAATATTTTCTGGGTTCTGCATTTTTGTGTTTACATTAAACAATAATGTGGTTACTATAGTAATTATAATCCGAAACTCACTATGTTTACTCTGATCACATTAATCTACGTAATAAGAGGTTTGAATGTGTTTTTCGGAGCTTTTAAAAAAATTTTGATTGTAACACGTACCTAAAACGTTTTTTCGCTTCGTCCGGAAACAGCAAGATTTGTCCGGAAAACTTTGTTTTATGTACCTACTTATTATAAAAAAAATATATAACGACAAAATAGTTTGACTTAATTATTTCAAGTATACAATGAGAGTTGACGTAGTTCTAGACTCGACTGACGATTGAGCTTTTTTTAAAGTGTTTGATTAATTTTATTGTGTTAACTAAAGCTTTTCGTAAATACAGTCCGTTGGCATTTATAACAATCTGGTTTTTACTTAAAGTTAAATCATCCCTAAACTAATGACAAAAAATATGAATCTATTGATCCCAAGAAACTGCCTGATTAAGAATCGGTTCCGATAACTCTCTGAGATTTTAAAAACCTTTAATTGTTTACATTTTCATAAAAAGACATGCATTTAAAAAAAATAAGGTTTCATGAGAATGGAAAAGCTTCAAACGATCCACTAGGTTGTTTAATTGTAATGACATAAACTGCATTCTTGTATGGTTGGACAAATTTTTGCAAACATGGACCATTGATATACAAACTACTTAGAACATGTATTTCTTGATGTTCATTAAACTAATTATTCAATTTTCTGTAAATTGTTGAATTATATGATAACAATTTAATTATTGATTCATAAAATTACTATTATAGATTTTATAATTCATTCAAAATTATGATTTTTATGACATATTAATAAAAAGGTGTTGGATAAAATGTTTTAAACAATAAATTTGGTTTCAACTGTGTATAGTCATTTTTATACACCCTGTACAACAAAAATGTGATCATGAACATAACCTAATTGCTACTTCGAAATAACTCAACTTTTCACTTGAAGAAAATGCCTTCAGCGGTAGATCTCGGTTTTGCTGAAGAATGCGAATCTTGGAAATTAGAAAGTCGTTTATTTCCTAGTAAAATTGGTGGTAAACCGGCATGGTTGGAATTAGAAAGTCTACCTTCTATGCAAGATCTACAATGCAATAACTGCCACCAACAGATGATATTTCTGTGTCAAGTTTATGCGCCTTACGAAGAAGAAGAAAACAATTTTCATAGAACGTTGTTTATATTTATTTGTAGAAACTCAGAATGCAGTCAACGAATGTTAGTAAAAACATGAAGGTGTTCCGAAGCTCTTTATCAAGAACAAATAAATTCTACTCGGTACAACCATCTTTAGAAGAACCAGATATGAATTTTTCAGTGTCTAGGTGGATAGAGTTATGTAACTTATGTGGATGTGCTGCTGAAAAACATTGCAGTAAGTGTAAAGTTGCTTATTGTTGTCGTGAACATCAGGTACTAGATTGGAAAAATGGACATAAGAAGGCGTGTGGTAGGCTTGAAAACCATACGGCTCAATCCAAGGTGCTTTTTAAAGAACACGAATTGATTATTGATGAAGAAAATATGGAAGATGCGGGTGTCGACGAAGATGAAGCTTTGAATGAGTATAAAAAATTGGAAACTGAAGGTAAAATTGGTACAATGGTTGATGCTTCAGTCACCGACTTAGAAGCACTAAGTTTTGTCGATCAAGATGCAGCTTTTTCAAAGTTTCGTGAAAGGATTAGTAAAAATTCAGATCAGGTGTTGAGGTACGAGCGTGGTGGTGAACCTTTGTGGATAGCAAGTGACCCGAAACCTTCAGATATTCCACGGTGCCAATACTGTCATGGGGACAGACAATTTGAATTTCAAGTGATGCCGCAATTGCTGAGTGTGTTACAAGAAAATGAACTTGATTGGGGAGTTTTAATAGTTTATACTTGTAAAAAAAGCTGTACTGATGATGATGGCTATAAGCAAGAGTTTATATTTAGACAGGACGTTTCTTTTAAATAAATGATTTCAAAATATGAGCAATACTTTATATAAACAATAAAAAGAGAGCAACAAAACATGCATATACTACACTAAAGCTTATCAATCTTATTATTATTTAATCTTTGAATTGAAAGAAATAGGATAAGCATTAAATCAATGTTTGTTTTTTAAATTTCCGAACGATGCTTAAATAAATATAAAAAATTAATCTGATTATTAGCAAACGATCATAATCTGTGTTAACTTTAAAATTAAGGAAGGTATAGGATAGGCAACTAAACATATGTTTCTACTTTGACAAAAAAAACTATATTTACTAGGATGATATCGATGTTGATCCCTTTAGTGGAGGTGAGGCTAAATAAACACTCTTCAAGAATTTAATTCACTTACGTTTCGGTCAGCAGCTTAAATTTAGAGAGTTGAGTCACTAGTGATTAAAACACACAACTAACATATAATGAAAATTAACATGTGTAAGTTAATAAATATAAAAATGTTAAATATATAAATAAATAATTGTCTATTGGCAAACAAAGGAGTAATTAACTGGAGGAATTATATATTTTTAAATTCTATTATAACTATTTACCTAACTCTGACATGATGATGGCTATAAGCAAGAGTTTATATTTAGACAGGACGTTTCTTTAAATAAATGATTTCAAAATATGAGCAATACTTAGTTTAAACATGAAAAAGATAGGAAGGCAACAAAACATGCTGTACACCAAACGCTTATCAATCTTATTATTCAATCTTTGAATTGAAAGAAGTAGGATATGCATAACCAAACCAATATTTTTGTTTTAATTTCCGAACTGAGTCTTCAATAAATATTATTAAAAATAATCTAATTATTACAGTAAACGACTAATATTTATTTACGTAACTTGAACTAAATTAATGTACGCTGGTTTAAATATAAAATCAAATATTTGTGGTGCATTTAAATGTCACTATCTTTTTAATAAATTTTGAAACTGGAAACAAGAGGTTTTGCAATTTTTGGCTATAAATTTTGCCACGTTAAGTTATTGAAGGCCCTATAATTTTTTCTTCGTAGTATCCAGTTCTTTACTCAATACGTTACATTTCTTTCTTCTTCTTCTTATTGGAGTTATTATACAGAATTAATAATGCTTCTACAGCCCAAATACACGGGGTCGATACCTAATTACTAATAAAACGTCTTACGTTTCCAAAAGAATACTCCAAGAATAACCAGATTTGAAAGAACTCGGAGAAGACAAATCTTTCTGGAGTTGCCGGACAGCTGGTACAAATAGTTGGGACAGTTCTTGCATACAATGTAAAGCCAAAAGGCAATTTTCGTCTGTGATGAGAATTGTCAAAAGAAACCTGCCACAGTCTATCAGCATCAATCACGTGATCCCTGTTCACCAAACACGTAGCACGGCACATTGACATGAACAATGACATTAGTCAAAAAGGTCTAATAAACTGCGCAAAAGCCAAGAATAATTTTTGTACAATATTTATTTTCAGTATCAAACACCTACTTTAAAATGAACAATTTACTGCAATATTTTTTGTAAAAAAAATTAAACAATAAATTGCGTAATGTAAAACGGTCCTTAAGAAATATTTTGTTTGAACTGTGTGCAGTTTTTTATATACATCCTGTATAACGTAAACAATATGGTCGAGAACGTATAACCTAACTTTTAATTCGAATAAAATGCATTCAGCCGTGGATCTAGGTTTTGCTGAAGAATGCGAACCTTGGAAATTAGAGAGTCGTTTAGTTCCTAGTAAAATTGGTGGTAAACCGGCGTGGTTAGAATTAGAAAGTTTACCTTCTATGCAAGACTTGCAATGCGATAACTGCCACCAACAAATGATATTTATGTGTCAAGTTTATGCACCTTATGAAGAAGACGAAAACAATTTTCATAGAACGTTGTTTATATTTATTTGTCGAAACCCCAAATGCAGTCAACGCAATGTTAGTAATAACATGAAGGTGTTCCGAAGTTCTTTATCCAGTTCAAATAAATTCTATACTTTAGAACCACCTTTAGAAGAACCAGATTTGAAATTTTTAGTGTCTAAGTTGTTAGAGTTATGTAACTTATGTGGATGTGCTGCTGAAAAACGTTGTAGTAAGTGCAAAGTTGCTTATTGTAGCCGTGAACATCAGGTACTCGATTGGAAAAACGGACATAAGGAGGTGTGTGGAACAATTAAAAGGGTACTACTCAATCCCAGGTGCTTTTAAAGAACAACAATTGATTATAGGTGAAGAAGATTTGGATGATGGAGGTGAAGCTGTGAATGAGCAAAGTGAACATAAAATTGATGTTTCAGACACTTTGGTCGATCAAGATGAAACGTTTTCTAAGTTTCGCGAAACAATAAGTAAAAATTCGGAACAAGTGTTGAGGTACGACCGTGGTGGTGAACCTTTGTGGATAGCGAGTGATCCAAAACCTTCCGAGATTCCGCGTTGTGAACATTGTCATGAATGCAGGCAGTTTGAATTTCAGGTGATGCCACAAATGCTAAGTGTATTGCAAGAAAATAAACTAGATTGGGGTGTTTTAATAGTTTATACCTGTAAAAAAAGTTGTACTGATGATGACGGCTATAAACAAGAGTTTATATTTAGACAGGATATTTCTTTAAATGATTCATTTCAAAATATGACCATTAAGTAATTTAAACTAAGAAGTGTAGCTTAGAAAGAGATAGGATGGGCAACTAAGCATGCAGCTCTGCCTACAAGAATGACAAAATATGTGTAATATTTTTACTTTCAAAATGATTCTTAACATACAATATATTATTAAATTAATTGTACAAAGTATTTAATATCTTTCTAATTACATTATTAATTTTTTTTCACTACTAGCCTATTATTTATTACTATTTTTTTCACCTAATTGGTCAAAAATTCTCTTTATTATTAACTACGTTATAGTAAAAGATAACATTTGCAATGGTTACGACATTTATATTTCATGTCTACCAGATTGTTCTGTGTGCTTGCTACATGAGAATAAACAGTGCATTTCGTATTTAAATTTTGGTAATTTAGAAATATATAGTTCTAGGCTAATAGTGAAGAAATAGTATATAAACCACGGTAAAGAACTCATCCGTACCTTGGAATAATTGGAAAATAAATATTAAACTAATTATTCAGCTAATAATTTTTGCCAAAACACCTTACCTATGAAAAAGATGTGATCTAAACATGCATTTACACCGAATGTATTGGAAAAATAATTTTTACTTTCGAACGAATTTTTAATATATATGTTGTTAAGCTAATCAAATTATTTAATAAGGTGGTAATACTAATACTTATTCTGAAACGAATAGATACGGAAAAGTAGAATAGGCAACCAAACTTGCACTTCAATCAAAAGAACAAGACAATTTGTCTTTTTTTGCTTTCAAAAATATTAATCTGAGTTTTAATAAAAGCTGCTAATAATCTAACGGTTGTCATAATAATAATGATAATAATAAATATATTTATTTTTACACAAAACTAAGAATTTAGTACAAATAATTATAATATTATTCATTGCATAAAAATAGGAGAGAGTTCGGACAAAGCTGCTCTTCCACCCTCCTCATGAAATTAAAATATCAAAATAACATCAGGTACAAAAATAATATCAAAGTGGAATGTAAAACCTGGAACCGACAAAATTTGAAATAATAAAATTATAGAACCATTAGTTGCGTTATTCTTGGGTTTTCAGGGCGAATAAACGAGAAAAAAGTCGTTTCTTAAATTGATTGACCGATAACTGTTTATAAGACGGAGGGATACCATTGTACAGATTTGCTTCATTATAAGAGAACAGCGTTTAAATGATGATGTAGTACTGTATGTTGTGGTATGGTTATCAAGCCCCTATGTCGTAAGTTTAAATTCGGAACATCTGTTCAAAACTTTATTATATAAATATGGAGGTTGTTTCTCAGTTATTATTTTCTGATACAGAGTTACCGATTGCAAATATAGCTTATCTCTCATAGAAATCGAATGAGCATCGACTAATAAGTTGTGCGAAATGTGTTGAGATTTTGATAGTCCATAAATTAATCTTAAACAATTGTTCTGAACACGTTGGACACGCTGCGATGTCCATATACAGGAGCACAATAGGAGAATTGTGACAGCACTAGTGTATCACACAGCATTATTTTAATTTTTTCACTACGATAGAACCGATGCGGATAACTTAATTTTATACTAACGTATGCTTTTGGATACATTTAGTAATATGGAGTTTGAACCTTAGAGATTTGTTGAAGAACACTCCTAAACTTTTGGCAGTGTCAACAAAAGGTATAACTGTATTATCAATTTTGATTTCTGGAATTTTAGAACTGCGGTAGTCTTGCCCAGTACTAGTGCACATGATATTTCAACCGATTTAATTTTAAAGAATGTCTACGAAATATTTGAATCAAACTGTCCAAATCTGCATTAATATTGTTTATTGCTTTATTAATACAATCGGGATTATCTGCGTAATGTATTTGAGTATCGTCAGCATACATATGACTAACAAAATCTTAAATGCTTATAAAAGTCACTAACATATAGAGAAAATAAAACCGGCGCCAAAATTGACCCCTGAGGTAAACCTTTTGTGAGTTCAAGAGATTCCTTTTGATCAATTTTTACTCTTTGAGTTCGATTACTTAAATAACTACGAAACATATTAGTTACTTCATCCCCTAATCCTAAATAATGCAGTTTAGCGAGAAGCATTTTGTGACAGAGTGTATCGAAGGCTTTACTATAATCCAAAAGTATCAATATAATCATCTTACCCAGATTAGATTCTCGCATAATGTCATCTGTTATATAACGCGGTTGCGCAGCTAAATGAAGGCCTAAATCCTGACTGAAATTTCGGCAATATATAATTTTTGTCTAAACATAAACGTTACTGTAAATTTATAACTATTTCCAATAACTTTCACAAGACGGGCAGGATACTGACTGGTCTAAAATCTTTATATTCACAAGTGGTTGTGCGATTTTGGGTAACGGTGTTAATAGAGCAATTTCCACTGGTCTGGAAATTGCGAGTTGAGTATGCAACTGTTGACAATGTGCATCTAGTGTAGCAATATGTATTATGGGCAAAGTGTAAATTTAATCCGTCAGCTCCCGTTGCAGCGAATTAATTATTTTCCACACGTTCTCCACATCTATTAATTTTAAGTGTAATTGATTCACTACTGCTTTATTAGATTTATAAAAATTTAATGTATTAATATTTATGTTATTATATTAACAAAATAATTATTGATCGTATTTAAGTCTTCGAGAATTGAGCTGTCGCAATTTCTCCGCACGCTGTCTACATTTAACCGTTTCATTTCATTCCATATTACTTTGGTTTTGCTATTTGATAGTTTAAACTAAAAATAAGCTTTGTGTCTTTTGATTTCTAAAATTGTGCAATGTTTTTCAAAACAATTTGTATATTACCGTTTCTCACAGAACTATACATTGTCATCTAGAAGGTATAGAATCAATAAATGTTGATAGAAAAAGTGAAAAAAGTCGATATTTTGTAGAAAAAATCAATGTGTAGTAAAGTATGAAATGTAGAGTCTAAGACAACTTACTGCGCCCAACTTGCTGCAAATCTATTTACCGCGACCATTTTACTGCCGGGAAAACTTACTGCGGGTCTAACTTGCCTCGCATAACTCTCCATCTTATTCATAAATGTGAAGTAAAAAATATTACTAAAAGTTATGTGATTATTTATTCAATGTAATAGTAATGTTTTGCTTTTGAAATTTAGCTTTGAAAGATTTAAAATAGGCATCCCAACGTCTATTTACACTGCAGAGAATAAAAAAAATAATGATTTACTTTACCTTCTAACGGGTGTCTTCTTCAATTTGTGAGCAGCTTGGACGCGCATTCAAATCGAATTCGTCTTTTTAATTAAAAGAGAAAAACAATTATACCCTTTTCGCGATATTATGGAGGGGTTCCGGTGATTGGATCTAGGAAGTGTAAGGCCAAACTCCACTAATATAGAGGCAATTCTTCTACAAAGTAGCGATAAGCTGTAGAGTTATATTTGATTGTGTGGGAAATTTCAAACTTTTTATGCCCTCCTTTTCATTACCACACCACAATTTTAGTTAATTAGGTACTACTAACATATTTTTGTTCGTTCTGTTTAACCTTGTTAGGTAAAATGATACAAAAATTATATAACTATAAATACATAAATATGTCTGTGTTATAAGTCTAGTTTCATTAAAAAGTGAATTTTGCATATATTTCGCATTTCTGTATTTTCAAAAACTATATCCACTATTAAAAACTTGAGGACGTCCACGAGAGGATTTCAAGAGATTGTGATAAAGCATACTGAATCCACCGAATGTCCAAAGTGATTTTACAACAGACTTACAGATGTACGTTACAGGATCTTCATGGAAATTACATAGGACTACTTGATATGTTATCTCGGGTTCCTTCTTCTAGCAAGTCCTTTTGGAGGAGGAAAGTCCGGAAATTGCGATTAAAATAAATGAAATGGGATTTAAATGAAGTAGCAGAGATGAAGGACACAAGAGTTTCCACCTCATCTTTGCTTAAACATCCTGACGGGAAAGTAAAACATGTGAGATTTTTTTTAAAGGTGTTGGGAACTACAGTTACTACTTCGATACGGTCCAATCCAGGATGACGTTTTTGTTTTAACAATTGTTAAAAATCCGATAAGATTTCGGCAGCTAATATTTTTGTATAGTTGTTGTTTACGAATTTTAGCTCAACAACAGAGGTAATTCTATTTAAACTGTTTATTGAACACGGCACCCCGTCACTTCTAACACAGTTCAGGTAATACATGGTCCATTATAAAAGTTTCCTAGAAGTAATGCACAAAATTTTATTGTGACTTTGTAATATCGTCATTGGGCTTTCGCTTAAACACCGATACGCAATCAAGTTTCGTGTAAGGCTTGGAAAAAATCCTTCAAGAAGGACTGCATTTCATGGTCACAGACTTCAGGAGATGGCACAAGGCGTTTAAGAAAAGTAGGGAGGAGATCGTCTACGACACTTGTTTTGGACGACCAGGGACTGCCAAAAATTAAGCAAATCGTGATTTTAGTGTTTTGCCGCTCGACCTTCAATTGAGCATCCAGCAAATTGTTGAGATCTTAAACAAGTATACATTTGACATCAAAAACAACTTCACTATCCAACAAATCTCCAGTCACGATGCCTTCATCGTTTGCAATTTTCTGGCCCGGAGCAACACCACAGTGGTTTCCCACCCCCTTACGGTCCCAATTTCGCCTCGTGCAATTTTTGTTTTGTTTTTCTAACTGAAGAAAGGGGAAAGCGTTGGAAAACATCCAAAAACATATTCAAATTTGCAAATTCGAATTCAAATGTATTTAAACAATATACAGAGAGAGTTAAAAGTATGGAGACACCCGAATTTCTGTCGTTAAAATTCATTTTTTACGAAAATGATTAATACAAAAGTTTTTTATGAAATTTTTATCTACATATTGACGTATACAAAATTTTGTTATTCAATTGTTTTTGAGTTATGACTTTACGGGATATTTTTTTAAATTGCAACTTTCTAATTTTGTACTACTATTCAATAGAGATTTTTTTTTCTTTTTATAATGGTTTAAACATTTTTTCAGTAGTATTAAATTTCTTCGAGGAAATACCGGTTAAAGTTAAAGTATTTACAATTAATTAATTTCAGATTCGTAAACGATACAGCTATGATAAATAAAAACAAAGCGATGCACTTCCTATATTTAATGATTCACTTTACACCCGCTTCCGCAAAGGGTAAAACGACTCTTTTCGCTCGATTTACTTTTGCGCCCGCATTTTTACTTTTAGGCCCGCTTTTACTTTTAGGCCCGCATATCGTTAATACCGAATTGATCCGAGAATTTACGATTAATCATTGACAAAATAAGAATAAACGGTACGAAATTATGCATGAGAAATGACATGAGAATCACTACAAATTATTCTTAAAAATCAAATTTTAATTAAATTGTAGAATCTGAATATAAAGCAAAATTTTCTTGTAGAACTGGAGTAAATACAATAAAAGCACATTTTCCGTTGCTTTTTTAAGTCGACATCATTTTAAAAAGTAATCGTATGTATTTTCATATATTTTGTTGGATTTAGCAAGTAACAAATCCGGAACCACGTTATCTGTACCTCTTTAATACCGGGAGGAGTTTTAGAAAGATAACCCAGCATCATAAGTATTTCAATTCTTTCACATTCACTTAAACTCGCCATTGTTAATATCGACACCAACAATTTACACAAAATTAAAAAATGTATCATAAACAAACAGATTCAGTCTTAGTGATATCGCTTTTGTTCATCGCTTCACTTTTGTTTATCATGGCTGTATCGTTTACGAATCGGAAATTAATTAATTCTAAATACTTTAACTTTCATAAAAAAATGTTGTATTAATCATTTTCGTAAAAAATGAATTTTAACGATAGAAATTCGGGTGTCTCCATACTTTTAACTCTCTCTGTAGATATACAGGGTTATTCACGGTATACGACACGGAATTTACAACCAAACTATTCAATAAAATTAGAAAAATATATTTGGGATGGATAGAGACCTAATCGGAGGAATATTTTTAAATTATTTTTGAAATATACAGGTGTTCCAAAATACACAGAACGTATCAAAGTTGGGTTTTTCTTATGGAATGTCTTGTATATGATTACATTTTCAGTTTCTACGTTCAAAATAAAAATGGATTTTATAGAGGTTTACCTTACTTAAACCTAAAAGTTTTTGAGATATTTTGTATTTTATGAAAAGTCGTCACAATTTTGCCGATTCATATCTCAGCAACTAATACCTTTTTCCAAACTAAATTCGCACTGGAGTCTATCAGTTGATCAGATTTTATGTAGAATTTGTGAAAATCCATTATCAAATACATGATGTGTTCAAAATAAGATTAAATAATGACATGTTTTGAACCGCAATAGCTTAATTTAAATAGAACACCCTGTATTTTATATCAACAACAAATGTAAAATGTAATTACCTATCAAACAATACTATAGTGTCCTATAGCTAAATGTTCAGGTTGTCATGAAAAATGCAAATTTTCATAATGAAGACTGATTTGTAACAATTTTAATATTTATCAAGAAAGCTATACAACTTTGACAAGGGAATATTATGTATTTGTAAGAAGCCCGTTGATTGACTGGCAAATTTTAATGCATGAATTTAATAATGCTAGATCCGCGGGCATGTAGGTTGATCCCATTATTCTCTGAATATTGTTGAACCTATGGCGGACGAAGACCCCTTGGTCCCGACCCTGTATGAAAATTTCCGATTTTCGGATTTTTTCCATTGGTTTGAAGAAAAGACCCATCGGCATGCCAAATTTTAAGTCTCTTTGACGTCTGGAAGTACCCGTTTAATTTTGGAGAGAGACATGAAAAAAATAGGCGCTTTATTTTAAGCAAATGTTTTTGTATTTTACCAGTATGTTTTACAATATTGTTAACAGCTTAGGAATTGATTCGTGGAGAGTAATTCATTAAAAGAGATATTATTGTGAAGTAAATTTGTACGTTTATTAAATTCTTGTAAACTCGATACATATTTATTTCTCTCAAAATTTAATACAGTTGATGAAATGTACACAATGCAAATCTTCTCCTTCTTACAAATACACAATATTCACTTGTCAAAGTTGTATATAGCTTACTTGATAAATATTAAAATTGTTACAAATCAGTCTTCATTATGAAAATTTGCATTTTCATGACAACCTAAACATTTAGCTGTAGGATACTATAGTATTGTTTGATAGGTAATTACATTTTACATTTGTTGTTGATATAAAATACAGAGTGTTCCATTTAAAATAAGCAAGTTATTGCGGTTCAAAACATGTCATTAATTAATCTTATTTTGTACACATCCTGTATATGATAATGGATTTTTCACAAGTTCTACATAAAATCTGATCAACTCATAGACTCTAGTGCAAATTTAGTTTGGAAAAAGGTATTAGTTGCTAAGATATGAATCAGTAAAATTGTGACTACTTTTTCATAAAATACAAAATATCTCAAAAACTTTTAGGTTTAAGTAAGATAAACCTCTATAAAATCCATTTTTATTTTGAACGTAGAAACTGAAAATGTATTAATATTCAGAGCATTCTATATGAAAACACAACTTTGATACATTCTGTGTATTTTGGGACACCTGTATATTTCGAAAGTAATTTTAAAATATTCCTCTTATAGGTCTCTATCAATCCCAGATATATTGTCCCAATTTTATTAAATAGTTTAGCTGTAATATTCCGTGTCGTATACCGTGAATAACCCTTTATATACAGGGTGCTTCACGGTGAGTGGTCTATTAGACGTTATAGTGAAACTACAAATAAATTGAAACTGTAAATTTGCTTACATGGTGTTTCAAAGGTGCTCTATTTAATGAAAATAGTGACACGGTTGCAGTACTTCCGGATATACCGGAAGCTGACGCAAACTTCCTTATTTTAAATAGCATGTTATGTTTTTTATGCAAGATTCAAATTCTAGTTAATATTTTAAGACAATTTTTAATAACATTTATTAACTCTAAAATTAAAATTTGTTAAGTTATTTTGATGTTAACAAAATATTATACAAAAACTAATCCAACTTTGAAAATTAATAACGCCTCCTATGTTAAATTTTAATTAATACTTTTTTCGATACGTTTATGAGCGTTGGAACGTATGTGTGAATAAACTACAAATGTTTAAAATTGTACAGGGTGTTTAAAACAGGAGGTCACACTTAAACAACTTCAATGTTCATTTAGTCGCTTATTTTAAATAAACCAAACTGTATATTATAAAATCAGCGGCTTTCTTTTTTGATTATCTTTGGTCCTATACCAGCATTCCCTATACCTAAAATGTGTGGTTCTTGAGTTATTTTAAGTTATTTCAAAAAATGTTTAATTTATCATAAATATCAAGTACAGCGTGCTATGGAAAACAAATAAATATCGTCATTAAAATTTTTCCTGCATTAGTGGTCACAGCATTGCTTCTGTAAATAATTATGCAAAATAATTACTCCAATGAACATTATTTAAATTTATTTTATATCCCCGGAGAATGCAACAAAATTGTTAGTAGAACATGTAGAAGATTCAATGCATTAAATCTTCATGTACCACGTATGAATGAAAAAAATTCAGAAGAATTAGGCTAATTTCTTAAAGTTTGGCACTTTTAAAGCAGCGAAAACAAGTTTTAGTTCAATTACTGCTAATGAAGATAACCAAATAACTGTTCTGGCACGTATTTCGAAGCACACCCACAAGCTTTCATTTACACCGCCGTGCATGACTTAGGTATGTCTTATTCCTCTATAGAGAGAATTTCATGGAAGTATAAAATGCACAATTATAAGTACACTACGGTACATTCATTACATCCAAGAGATGCTACTTACAGAACTCAGTTCTGTGTAATGATTTTAATTCGAGTTCAATAAGATAATAACTTTTTAAAAAGAATGATCTGAGCTGATGAGTCGAGATTTTCCCACGAATGAATATTCAATAGACGTAACCGTCACATTTGGGCAAATCAAAATCCTCAAGCAAGAAGGGAAACTGGTTTGCAACTGAAATTTAGTTTTAATGTCTTCTGTTTATTAAAAGACAATAAATTCCGTTACCATATTTACGATGGAACTCTAACTTCACAGCGTTATGTCGAAATATTAAGGACGATAGTAACCAATTTTTTGGACAATTTACCTCTATTAGAATTTACAAGTTCTTGGTATATGCATGACGGGACTCCTGCTCACTCTACAGGGGAGGTATCAAACATACTAAACCAAATGTTTGAAGATAGGTGGATTGGACTCCGCGGCCCTTGGTGTTGACCAGCTAGAAGTCCAGATCTCACCCCGCTTGATTTTTATCTTTGGGGAAAGATAAAAAGCAAAGTTTATGACACCCCTGTAAACACACGGAAAGAGTTAGAAATGAGAATAAGAAGAGCATTTGAAGAATTGGACGCAAAGAAAATTCGGAGAGCAACAAGTACCGGTGTTATAAACCGCGTATTAAAATGTTTAAACGTAAATGGGAATCATTTTGAGCATTTATTAGATTAAAAGTTACGTTTCCAAATAGTTTGGCAGTTTTCTTTGTTATTAAAAATAAATTTTTTTGTTTGCGTTATTAATATTAATGGAAATTATTTTATTTCTATTTTGTGGTGTTTAAGCAATTTAAATAATCGATTGTAATCTTAAATGTATTGCCACTTTAACAAATTTATGACAGATTAATCATTTTCTGAAAAAACTTAAAATAACTCAAGACCGGCACATTTTAGGTATAGAGAATGCTGGTATAGGACGAAAGATAATCAAAAAAGAAAGCCATTAATTTTATAATATACAGTATGTTGTATTTAAAATAAGCGACTAAATGAACATTGAAGTTGTCTAAGGTGTGACCTCCTGTTTTGAATACCCTGTACAATTTTAAACATTTGTAGTTTATTCCAAACCCTCAAAAACGTATCAAAAAAAAGTATTAATTAGAATTTAACATAGGAGGCGTTATTAATTTTCAAATTTGGATTAGTTTTTGTATAATATTTTACTAACATCAAAATAACTTGACAAATATTAATTTTAGAGTTAATAAATGTTATTGAAAGTCGTCTTAAAATATTAAGTAGAATTCGAATCTTGCATAAAAAACATAACATGTTATTTAATTCATTCAAGTTATCTCTATATCTAGTTTCATACTCATGACCTGCACCAGGGTTTGTGTATTTATGTATATTTGTTTTAACGTTGATGAGTGAGTGGAATATAATACACAACGGCAGAGTCATTATTGAGTAATTTCGGAAAAACTGAACGCAACTTTCAAAATAAGGAATCTTAGCAACAGCACGAACAGCTTTTTTCTGTTGTCTAAATATTCTGTTTATATTAGTTTTTGATTTATTACACCAGACTAGCAAACAATAAGTCATATAGTTGTGAAATAATGAATGATAAGCAATTAAAGCGGCACTTTCGTCGACGTAGTTACTAATTTTTCTTATGGCATATACACTACGTGAAAATTTGTTTTCTAAAGCGTCTACATCCGCATCCCAAGACAATGATGAGTCTTAATTATCCCGAAAAATTTAGTAGTGGATTTTACGATCCTTTTTCCGAAACCAAATTCTAAAATATTTGTTTTGTTCTCGTTTATTTTAAGTTCATTTGAGCTGAACCATTTTTCCGCTTTTCCTAAGAGACATTCAGAATTTTCAGGGTGCTTCCCAGGCATGACAGACACCGCTTTTATGTAAGACAATTCCAGTAGCATTTTACTAAAATTATTACTTTTTGTGAAGTTTTATAAAAAAATTTTGATAATACCTGCTACCCGATAATACAAATATTGTAGATCGTATCGTTTAAGTATCAATCAAGGGGTATCAATTAAATCAATATCAATAAGTATTGACTACTGGTACGGTTGCTTTGGAACTATGAATAATTTAAAATTTTGTTGAAATATGTATTTTCATATTTTCTGATTATTGAAGGTCCTAATAATCTTTGCTAAAAAATTTGAAAGGTAGGATAGGCAACTAAACATGCACTTACACAGACAGAAACATAATAATACGTTTTTTACATCTAAGGGCTTCCTCAATACATATTAAACTAATCTAATTGCTATTGTTAAAGTTGCATTACAATACTTAATTTAATAATCGAAAGAGATACACCCAAATATGATTTTATACCAAATTCATGATTTTATTTAAATCTGGTAGGATAGGCAACCATACTTGCAGAATAAATTGTTAATAAAAAATCAATCTTTTTATTAATAGTATGATCATCCTTGCCTAGTATTGTAGTAGTAAGTGTTAAATAGTCTATAATTTACACAAAAACCAAATGACTTAGCTTTGTAAACTTCCGTAACAATCGTTATATTTTAATGTACCTATTTATAATGACTAAACATGTTTTGGTTCAGCGAATAAGTCATAAACCCGCAAATCCTTTACTGTCGGTACCACTAATATAATTGAAAACCGGAAATCAAAGTAAAGATAACTTAATTATCAAAACTTTATCCAGCACGTCGTATATTGTTTTTATTGAAAATTCTTATAGCAATTTAGATTGTGTACGCTTTACACATCATTAACTTTTATTACACGTGATGTTATATAAAGCAACAATTTTTTAATTTGCTTACATTCCTGTTAATAACAACCAAGGAAGTCGAAATTGTAACCAATGAGATCATAAGACTTTTAGCGAATTATAATTGGAACTGTAAAAATTCTACACAAACAGGAATTAAATAAAGGAGGAAACCATTGTAATGAAATTATTCATTAGTGCATAAAAAAATCCCATTATAATTACATTAAAATATGTTCTTAGAACCAGCTTGAAATTATAAATTACCATCTAATTTGGAAAAAAAATACTTTCTCTACAACAATAACGAGCTGTTTATAAATAGGTGCCTAAAATACTGATAACAATAGTAACATTTCATGCGAGAAATTGTTTTGGCAAGCTTATCTAATCAGTATTTAAACTTTGTTAAAGTATCTTTTACAATAAGTAGGTGCACGTGATCGAATACACGATCGATATAAATATAAAATTATAAAATAGATTTTTCCAACATGCATTGGAAGCCGCCAATTTGTACTGTACAATGGAATACTGCGATAAGGCACGTTTTCTTAAATTTCGTCGAAAATGTTAAACCCTTATAAAATTAATATCACAACATTTTTAAGTACGAATTTGATTCTTTTTAATTATATTTTCCCATTGTTTAATTAAACTGTGCGATCCAGGTGGTACCTCCTCTTCATCATCTAAATCGCACAAATCAGACAAAGACTTGGCCCCTTTTAGTGAAGCAGGTGCTGACACGGTTTCATTGTATCCACCGTAGTCGTTTAACTGCATCACAGACGTGGTTCTTAAAGAACGCCTTTCCGGTTCGGGTGACGAATTCAAAAGTGCTAACAAATCTGGTTGAGACTTTTGCCGTTCTGTTCTCAATTCGACTTCACGTTTTTGCATGTCTTGAAACTCGCGACGTATCTTCTCCTCGACGGGAACGAAACCATTTCTGGGTTGAGTTCCTGAAGGCACCACAGGTTTAGTTAATTCTGCCGCTAAATTTGCCCAAGTTGATTCTCCCGGTTCTGGTTTAATGACAGATTTTGATTGTAGAGATAGACGTCCTCTTGAACTGATAAATCGTTGCATTATTCCTCTCGTTGTTACTTTTTGTGTGAACAATCGGGTTGCGGTGCCATTCGTAAGTTCACTCACCGACTTGGCCCTTTCAAATTGAGGTCTCGCATCAACGTTAATTGTGTTTTCATCATTTATTGATTCGGAACGACTGTAGTTGTCCTTTAATTCTTTTTCGCGCTGCACGACCTCGTTTATTTCTTTCTGAATTAATTCTAAGGTTGCGTCCTTAGTTGATGGCATTTTTACCTAAAATTAGGACATAATTAAGCGTGCACTCACCTGTGTGCTACAAAAAAATTAAAGTTTACTCACTATATTGCATAACAACCGTATTCCTCATCTACTATTGATGTTTGACATTAAACTGCAGGTATCAGTTCGTTATCAAGTGTTTTCTAATTTGTATTTTATCAAATACCAGATTATATGCCTGCGCGGCAGATAATTAAAACCGTTTCACGGAGGTCATTTCATACATGAACCACTTTTTTCGACACCGTTACAAGATAAGAGCACTGCACTCGATGTTTACGAATTCCTGGGCGAGATGGCACTTTGTTTGAAAATATACTTGTCAGCATTACGGTAGTTCGGGAAGTTTATTTTATAATTGAAGAAACAATGAGTCTATCTGATAATATTAGTCTTAACGAATTTGAAGACACAAAAGTGAAAGTGAGAACGCCGAAGAGAGTGCTACATTTTAGTGATGGAGTGTTGGAAGAATACAGTGACGACGAACCTGATTCTCCATCTGACGGACAAACCAACACCGAAGTTGTGGATACGGTAAAATGATATTAATTCGCTGTATTTCACGTAGATGGCGGCACGTCAATTTTACCTTTTAATGTAGTAGGCAACACACTATGCGTAATCGCAATTTTAAAGCACTTTAAATCAGGACCGTACTTGTTTTAGATTATTATTTATTCTGTCGTCTTATAATTTTGTTAATGTAATTGTTACTATTTTTTTTATATGTAATTTAATATCTAATGTTATATGCCCTATTTATAAAGTTTTTTTTGTTAAATCAAATGACAAAATGTTGCTTTTATTCAATATTGTAAAATTTGTAAAAACCGATCTCAAATTAATTTCAAACTTCGTATGTATGCAGATACTAATTCTTATTTTTATTTATTACCCAACACTTTCAATAAGTACAGGGTGCCCTGAAACAGCTACATCGGTAAGCTCGATATTATGTTACGTGTTGCCGCGTGTTGCTATATTTCAACTTGCAAAATTCATTTATTAAAACAAATCATTATTTTGTTTGCTTTGCGTTGATCCATTTTATGAATTTTTTTTATAATCAAATCGTATTCTCGACACATTATGTATGGGAAAAGAAAAATTTAGAAAACAGTTTACTTGACTTATTTATTTATTGCACTTACATGATTTTAGGTCTATTAACGATTTTTTTTCAATAGTATATTAAAGAACTAGTTTCAGAAGACGCATTTTATAAGACGAGTCGCTAAAATGCCTTCTGAAACGAATTCTTTATACTATTTTTTCTATTTTGGACTTTTAAGATTGGTTTTAAAATAAAATTTTACGAGTTTTTAATTTTAGGGAATTTTGAAGTATAATTTATAGGGTGGCAATATATTCATTAAATTTTGGTTTAAATGCTAGTTTAAGTTTACTTAGAACATTTATCATATGTTTCATTTAAAAACAAATGGGTTGAAATAAAAATAAGTAGATAAATAAATCTACTGAACATTAATGACGATTTAAATTAACGCACGACGAACGTAACAATAGCTTTGACGTTTAATATCAAATCAGTGTTACCACCGTTCGGAATAAAAATTGTTCTATTTCTATAAAAGAACTCATTTTTCTATAAAAGAACTCATTTGGGTGCTTTTATAGCTCTGTAAGCGACCCAAAATAGAAAAAATTAATTAAAAAGTTGACGTTTTATTACCTTGATTATAATGTTATCAAATTATAATTCAGTAAGCAATCCCCTCCCCATCATTTAGACGTCGGTAAATTTAGCACCCCCCTTTTTGCAAATTGAAAAAAAAACAATGATAATTTTTACCCAAAAAATTTGAATTTTTATCCAAATAGATTCACAGTAAAACCGATTTTTAAGGTGGGGGTGCTACCTTGAGCTCAAGCTATGTCAAAATCAAATTTCAACAACACAACTAAATATTTTGAATTAAGCACTAATTTGTACCCACGATGTTTTTTCATAATCTCAATAATTACAGTTAAAAATCAATTTCAAAATTTTATTCTACTCCCGCAGATTTTTTATATGTAGGTCATTGTAAGTCAGTTTTTATAACTCTGAAAACAGTTACTCCAAAGTGCCGTCAGATGGCGGCAAATTTTTATTCTAAATGCAAAATTTCAGTAAAAACATTAATCAACCGCATTAATGGGATTTGTATGTCCGCAGATATTTTATATGTTCATAACTGTAGTCCAGACTATAACTTTTGCAACATATTACCCCAAAGTACCGTCAGAGGATGACAATTTTTATTCCAAGTATAAAATTCACCAAAAAAATTACACAATCACAATAATGGTATTGTACCCCCGCAGATTTCTTGTATGTTGGTCATTGTAAACCAGTTCTTATAACCCTCGTAACAAATTACCCCAAAGTGGCGTAAGAAGGTAGCAATTTTTATTCTAAGTATAAAAATTCAACAAAAACATTAAACAATAGCAATAATGGGATTTTAATCCCCTCAAATTTTTTATATGTTCCTCCTTGTATTCCCTTCATTACAACCCACAAAGCAAATCACCCAAATTACCATCAAGGGGCGGCAATTTAATTTCAAAAATTTAGTAAAATAATTTTATTTTGTACTTAGTTGAACTAATTCTCCACTCGAGAATTTAACAACCTTTGATTTTCTCTATTTACTAGAGCCTCCGTTCAGAGCGGAAATAGAGATACATAATTTTCAGTTATGAGAAGAAGTAACTTTTCGTCTTAGAATGGATTTTCATCATAGTGAGACATTCTTTCTTTTAGTGAATCCCATTATTGCGATTATTTAATATTTTTGTTGAATTTTTACACTTAGAATAAAAAAAACCCTGACCACAGAATAATTTTGCGATATACCGCACATACCGGAAGTCGACGAATTTACTTTAGCTACATATTGGCTACTCTAGCTGCGCCTGGGTACAGCGCGAGCGCTACTGAAGACCAAATTATCGTCCAGTGAAATTTTTGTATGAACGCAGTGAATATATTTATTATTCTGTACCCTGACTGCATTTTAGGGACTTTTGTTACTAACATATAAAAAATCTGCAGGGGTAGGTACAATCCTGTTATTGCGATTGTTTAATGTTTGCACTTAGAATAAAAATTGTCGCCCCTGACGGCACTTTGGGGTAATTTGTTGCCAGGGTTATAAAAACGGACTTAAGCTACGTTCTTTTATGCACACATCTCAGATTGGCTCAGTTCACCTTACGGTGACTCAGTTATGGATACGTTATTTTTTCACGACTCGCTTAAAAAAGAAGTTGGATCTTTAACTCGTCCTTTTCTCCGATTGCACTAAACCGACGCCAATCCCACAAAGGGATATTGATGAGATAGGATTCAGTTAATCACAGGAATACAATCAAATCGTTATTCAGATGAGCTGAAATACTCAGATCTAATCTAGTTGCTCAATTCAGTTGCATAAAAGAAATCACCTTTAAATTCAAATGCATTTGATTTCAAATCCAAATGTAACTTCACACCGGTAAAAAAAATTGATTATTAACTAATTATTGAGATAATGGAAAAACGGAGGAAAAACCATCGTGGGTACAAATTAGTGCTTAATTCAAGATATTAAGTCGTGCTGTTGAAATTTGATTTTGATATAGTAGGGGTGCTAGGTTTAGCTCAAGTTAGCACTCTGACTTTAAAAATCGGTATTACAGTGAATCTATTTGGGTACTAATTCTAATGGGTGATTCATTTGGCATTATTTTTTTTTAAATAAAAAATGAAGAAAACAATTTTTTTATAGCTTTTATTATCATAGAAAAGAACTATTCTTGACAATTATTTCTTAAAGATAATTGTCGAGTGCTATTTGGTTAATGACTCGAGTAATATTGGGCCTCCAATGCTTCAATTGTAGCCGGCTTATCATATATACTTTAGAGTTTACATAGCTCCAAAAGAAGAAGTTAGGAGGTGTTATGTCACATGTTCTAGCCGGCAAATTCACTGGTCCAAAGCGTGAAATGATCTGTTTACCCAATCTTTCTTGCAGTAAGGGCATGGTTTCACGGGCTGCATGAACCAAATTTTGTCGAGATTACGGATTACAATTTTAGGTATCAAATAATATGGTACGATTTTTCCACAGGCTGTAAGCGCTGTGTCGGACTAAGTGTTTCCATTATGAAATGTGAAACACTACTGAGGAAGAATGCCATTTCAGTTGACGTGACGCATGTGCGATTTGCAATTAAATCCTCATCGTAAAAAGTACCTCTAAGTGAATCACCCGATAGTTTTTTGGGTACAAATTAGTACTAAATTAGTGCTAAATTATCATTGTTTTTTCAATTTGCTCAAAGTGGGGCTGCCAACTTTTCCGGCGTATCATTTAGTACACGTAGCTTTGCTGCACGACGAGGGGTTAACCGCTGGTCAAAAAATTTACACCATAATTCCAATTTACTAAGATATTTCGAAATAATTAAAAATATTCCTTTATAACATTTAATAATTTTAGATAATCCTAAATTACTCCAAATAATCTTGTAATTCCTAATACTTTTAAATAATTCTGAATAATTCAATGCAAAAAATCAAATAATTTCAGCGTTTATACAGGGTGTTTCTAAACTTATGCGAACAAATTTAGGAGGTTACATCCTACCAAAGGAGATAATTAAAAATGGGTTCAGAAGTTAAAGTAAACTCATAATATTTTTGAAAAAACGAATTACTTGCATGGTTGTTAAGATAGTAGTAGTAACTTTATTTTTTAGAAATTAATTTAAAAGTATTATGTTGCATAAGTAAGCCGTGGAAATAAATACATCTTTTGCAGATACCAAACATCATAGTGCTCATTTAGTGAGAAAGTGGCTATTTTATAACTAATAATTCAAAATTGACAGTTCCAACTTTTATTTAGTTTGAAGTCATGACATCATACCACATAGCCAACTTACTGTTATACACTAATATTCAAATACGCTACAGCCGCCTATTAAAAAAATTAAGTTACTGACGCTATCTCGATAACTATGATAGTAACTCTTTTTTTGAAAAATTATTATGAGTTTACTTTAACGAAAACGATAACGGAAAACTGCTCCGAATTGTTGAGTTTTTTTCAGCAGAACTGAACCAATCTTACTTAATTTAGGATACACTGTACTTATACTTGTCCAGTTTCTACTTAATGATACTTATAAGTAAGTTATTTTGAGATAATGCAATTACAAAATTTTGTAAAAATGGAATCAAACACGGTATGAAGAAGAATTACTTACGTTAAATATATTGTTATGGAAGGTTAAGTTCTTTTAAATAAATTGTCCGATAACTGATAACAAATGGTGGTTTGTAAATTATAGAACTGCTACTTGAAAAGTAATACGGTGTATAATCAGAAAAATTAATAGTATTTGTGCAAGAAAACCATTGAACAAGAGGGTCTAGGACATTAGGACGCGGTCATTTAGGCGTGACCGCTTAGCGCGGTCACTACGACGCAAACACAGTTTGGTGCAACACTATTACTTCTTAGGTAATATTATTACGATTGATGCCTAAAGAATCAAGATTGTCCAATTAAAAGTATAACAATTACCTAGACATAGAAATTTATGATGATTTATTATATGCGGAAAAAAATTTTTCTCAGCAATTTGAACTTAGTAAAATACAAATTGAAATAAATAAATAAAAGAAATTACAACTAGGTACATATTTCAATTAATCAATCAAAAACTAATATAATAATTTTGTCTATTTTGCTATTTTGAAAGTAAAAGTTATCAACTGACGTCTGTTATTAATTCTAAAATTAGCTGTGATTAATTTATATCGATTTTTGTGATATTTCACATTGGACTGCAATTTTATCAATTCTTTGAACAATGTTGTAATGTTTATCTGGTAGCAAATAAATTAAATATCTTATCATTCATAAATAAATTACGTCACGCTACAACTAACTAAAATGTTACTTAAACCAGTGCATTTGCTACTGGTAAAAAATCTTATCAAATTTTCTAACAACCGAAATTGTAAGAATATAAATTTTTATATTTACATCAGAAATATGCCCTTTTCGGATTGCCCAAAAACGTATTGGGAAGAGATTTAATTTTTTGTTAAAATGTTCCATTTTTCGTAACTAGCTGCGAAATATAAATTTTTTTGATCGTTGTGACATTCGTTTTGATAATGGTAACGATGGTAACACTGATCACATTCGATTAACATTTTAATTTGATTTAATTTTTTGAAAATCAGGAAAAATCTTCAATGTATCAAGTAACGAAACATGATTTTTTGTAGCTCGTATGATATTGCACTTGCCCCTCCCGCAATTATCACATTTGCAAAAATAGTGGTTTCGTCATCACTGTTTCAATTCATTGATTGTGAAGTTTTTACTAAAATATAACCACTTTATGAAACGGTCCTTTCTGAACGGGTTCTATTTTTTAATTTTTAATTATTTGATTTTAGTGTGTACTGTATTTGAGAATTGGTTTAGGTTTTGTTATTTATAGGTTTTCCTTATTTTTTTCAGAGTGCATTGTCTTGGCCGTCGTGGATGATGTACAAAGCATGGTCTGCTGGAACGGTTGCGTTATCCGCTTGCGACTACGTTGGCGAAGGTTTGGCGTACTTTTTTGGCATAACAACGCCGAAATATTGGGCCGAAATTGAAGAATACAAAAGAACTGAAGCCGAAAGGGTGCAAAGGGAAAAAGAAACCGAAGGTTGGTCGGAACCTGCTGCTGCAGTTGTCACTAATTCGGCCGAAATTCAAATTAATCAACCTGCAACTGCCGCCGTCGTATAATTATAATATTTCTATTTTTTGCACATATTAAATTTATTTACGAATGTATTTATGTTAGATAAGTAATACGAAACTTTACATTTTTCTATAAATCAAATGTTTGTAATCACTTCAAATAAACGAATTTGATCATTGTTCCAAAGTGTTTTCAAATAACGTGGTTGAAAACGGGTAATCGTTTTTATTTCGTTTTCCTCTTAAGCTGTTCCTCTAATAAATACTGAAATCACTACGAAGTGCTTCAAGAAGATCGATTAATGTATTAAGTCTATAGTGATTTATCAATAATATTAGTTAGGAAATGCACGACTGCTTGCTGCGACGGAAATTTGCACGACTGCGCAGTAGTAGTTTATTACTGCCAATATAACAATGAAATTTTTTGTTACCATAATGTAAATTGTAGTTACTTTACTTATGTTAAGTTGGCAAAACTTCACGATGTTGCAACTTAGAAGTGCAGGTAGTAGAAAAGCAAAGTTAAAGTTCTTGCCAGGAAAAAAGATCCCTGCGTCATGAGTATGTGCATATGAAACAATATTAAAAACTTGTTAGTCAATTTGAGCACTTACTATTTAGTTACTGGTTAAAGTTAGAAAGTAACTAAAACAGTGTTAGCAATATATGTGGTTGTCTGAAATACTAACCTTAAAAGTAACAAGTGATTAATAACCTAAAATACAGAATGAAGCAAGAATGACAGCCACCGATATTTGACAGAACGTCAACTTGAATGAAATTGAAGTCAATTAAATAACTTTATTCATAACGCGTATAGCACATCCTCCGTCTTTATTTTACACATTATATGTTTTATTCATACAATGATCGGTACGTTATTTCGTACATCAGAAAATAATGACGCAAGTATCTTCTTTGGTGGCACCATGTTTATATGCAAACATGACAAACTCGTAACAAACTACTGCGTGACGTCATTCTATTTAGTTATTCAATTAGGCATTTCAATGCGCTGTCAGATAGCTGTCAAAGACTTTTAAAAATGGCTACTGTAGGGCAAAATTGCGTATAATTAGATGGATTTTACCATTGATTTATAGGATTTTAATATAGTTTATACGTTTAATTGATTTATAAAGTACCATAACGCCAGCCTTTGGTTGTGTAGTGAACTGTGGCAGTAGAGGAAATCTTAACAGTGTTAAGTTTTTTAGAATCCCTGTTATTTGTAATTTTAAGCATAAATTGAGTTAAAATACTCTTTTACAGACTCTATAACTAACTTAAATAAAACGACCACTAAAAGTACAAAAAATCAACATAAATTACTCACATTCGAATGAAAACAAAGGTTTGTTTGTCCTACAGACGCCATTTTAGCAAAAGCGTTGAAATGCCTTATTCATAGGGAACAGAATTTGATTTAGGTTGCGTCCACCAGGTCTAAACGTGGTTTTGAAGGTTATAAATATTTTGCCGGTATTTTGTTCTGAAGTAGCATAAAATGTATAGCGAAGCAATTAGAGTTCAGGAATGATAGTTGGTTTTCTTTTTCCGTGGTGAATTGCTTCCGTGCTGTTCAGATACGTAAAGAAAGTTTGTAATGCTGACTCTTGGCTCCATACGACTAATGTATCATCTACAAGGTGAAACCAGTGCTTTGGTTTTAGAGAAGAGCTTCTTATGGTAGTTTTGTCAATATACGGTTCTAGTTAGATGTTTAACAAGCTCGTATGTTGGTGATCCAAGGACACTCACTATAGGTCTTCTTGTGTTTCTGATTTCGACAGCATTTTATGTTCCTCTTTGGCGATGGTAGAATTTTTATTAATTCATTAGTCTTTCTCACTCTTCGTGCACAATATTGTTGCTCCTGTTGAGTTGTCTCATTTTGGAGCTTTTGCACGAACATTCTAGTCGTATTTCGTTTGCAGATTCCCGTTCTAGTTTCCGTATTCCCGATTCTATGTTGCCATGATGTCTTCCACTGGTACTCTAGTTGGGGTACTAGCAAAATTGCCACCTTTTGCTAATGATGTTGTTTACGCGGCACTCAGTTGGTGATTTGATATGTTTACTACAGTACGTTTATTGTCTAACGTAGATTTTGGTTTAACACATGACGTCAGTTTGTCATATAAGTATCTTTTGTTGACGGGCTTTCGTTTGAGCCATTGTGAACATTATGCTTTGGTCTGTGATGATATCTAAGCGGTTCCAATTTGCAGTTTCAATTACTTTGCTGACTAATAAGTACATAGACAGCATCTCCCAATCGTTGGCTGAGAGTTCCACAGACAGTTCTCTGCGGTTTTGTAAATGCAATTACGTAGCAACGCTGATTCTATGCGATTGTAAATCCAATCAGCAGCCGCTGTTTTGAATTACGGTTCACATCTGTAAAAAGGCAATAGTGCAAAGTAGCTTTGTCTTTTTCTTATGTAGCATCTCCAGTCGTCAAATCTTGTTGTAGATTTCCTATCCGTAGGTAGAGGCACTTAATTGAAAAAATATGCTTTCACCGTCGGTGTCCATATATTTATACTATGATTTTCCCAGTTATTGAGCGTTTGCTGTTGCGACTAACATCCTCAGCGGCGTTGTCGTTGAATATTAGAATAGTAGGATATTTGACGACCATTGTCATCGGCTGGTGTCTACCGCATACCATGCTTGTGTGGTTCAATGTATGTGGGGGCAACCAAAAGAAGCATTGACACCCGTATAGAACAGCACAAAAGATACTGTCGTCTGCAGGAATGGGGTAAATCCCTAGTTGTTGAGCATGCCCTTTTTCCAGTAAACCACGCTAAACAATTTGACAAAACAGAGGTGTTGCAGTCAACAACTCACAATTATGTTCTGTTGAACGTGGAAGCCATGGAGATTTGAAAAAACCCATCAAATTTTAACAGAAAAGAAGAACAAAAGAATGGATCTCTAAACTGCAGCGTCTATGCTATTGAAACACGTGTCCAAGTATTTTGGTGCAATTTTTTGGTGTTTTCTCTTTTGTTTCAGAAAAGAAGAAGGTAGAGTTTGACATTTAGAGCCTAAAAATACTACATAACATGGAAGATCAGTCAGCAATGAATAGTCAATCATCCGCACATGAGCAAGACTAAAAATAATGTAGCAGATTTAGTCAGAAACCTAAAAGGAGTTCTACGACCATGCCACTCAGGATATTTGCCGCAGCAGCAAAGAGACGTCTGGAAGATGAAGGAGAAGATGTAGTACTAGTTGGGGGGAAAATCATAGTATAAATATTTTTAATGTAATCTATTTTGTTGTTAAGGTCGATTTTGAGGTAGATGAACGACTTATGAGGAAAAACTTTTTCATGTTTGCTTTTTTCTGAGTCTGTATGAATAGTCAAAGTAATGGGAAAGTTATAGAATTCGCAAAATCACTTAGAAATTTATATTAAAACAAATCAGATGCAATACCATCGAAAAACTTTGTACCATTTTATAAAAAAACTAAGAACAACATGAAAAAAAAAATAAAGATGGAAATTTAGAGCACGAGAAATGAGATATTAATAAATTATGATACAATCAAACAATACGAGATAGAGTAAGAAAAAGAAAAAAATAACACGAAAGTACCATAAATTTGAGACTAAAATAGAAAAACAGAATATAAAGCTTACAAAAAGAACATAAAGAACCTTCGAGGAGAAGAAAAACATTTCTTAGTTAAAATTCAAGTAACTTAATAAATCTCCTTTAAATAGTGAAATGACGTATAAATTTATTACAGTTACCTCTACTTACAATGTTAATTACAATCAGTCCACTCTAACAATTTTTTTTTGTAAAAGAACCTTTTATTAATAAAATAGAATGGTCTACGAATTTATTACAGCTACCCTCGCTCCGAAAAATATAAAAATAGTGAAGATTAACGGAAAAATTAAATCTGTTGCCTTAAATCGTAAATTTATTAATTATACAGAAAAAACTAAAAACACTTGGGTTATATTTTGAAGAAAAAGTTAAACGTTTCATTTTAAATCGTAAATGACTTAATTACAATTATTCCCTCCACAAAAATTAATTTTTTGGTCTACTGAACTGTAAAGCACATTTTTCAGTTGTTCATAGCTGTCTTGAAACTTGATTTTTACACACAATGAGGTAAAGTACGGCTACTATGCGGTAAAGTAGTGGCTGATTTATCTTCTACTTGGGAACTCTTTAAAAATAAACTACGTATAAAATTCGATAAATTGATTTCAAAAAAATTACTTTACACCATGCTTGATTTATTCAATAAGGGCGCATTTAATTTTTTTATTGACGATGATATTGATGGCGCCATCTATAAGTCAGTTGAACAAATGAACTGACACATTTTAGGTGGTGTATGTCAAAATGGTTGAAAAGCCAGGCCTACTTAAAATCAGTAGAAATAATTTTGTTCTTTTTTTACTTATTGATGATGATCGTCGGCTAAAAAATATTATACAAATTTCGTGTGTAACGTGATTTTACTTCCACGTTCCACTAGGCCATTCGAATGAAAACAATTTGTTTTTATCTAGAACAACCTCCGTTATAAATGGGAATGGTTTATGAATTAATTGCAGCTCCCCTTTACTACTAAAGTTCTAAAGATGTTTGCTTTATATCAATAAAAAAATCAAATCGTAAATTTAGTAATTGCATTTATTCCAAACCAATCAAAACAAGATTCCTTAGGTAAAACCTCTTTATATAATGGAATGACTTATTAATTTATTACAGTTTTCTTTGCTTCTAAAAGTTTAAATACCTGGTTTGTTTTAAAGGAAACATCAAACGTTTTAACTAAATTGATTATAAAACTACGTGGTGTCTAAACAATAAGTATATTAATTTTAACGACTAATCTAACTCATCAAGATGAACAACTTTTGTATGTGCCATTTTTTCGAAATTTTAAGTTTGTTTTTAATTCCTCCTCCTCCTCTCCTCTATAGATTAACGTGTCCTCTATGTAGTTGTCATGAAAAATACCAACAATAGTCAGCGTTTCTTAGCTCCAAATAAGATATCTTTTTGTCATATTATTGCTATCTTTAATTACAACAGTACATAGATGACTCGGTAATTTGTGAGGGGCGGGCGGGGGGTAGTGAAAAACAAACTTGAAATTTCGAAAAAATCGATTAGTGGTTAAAATTAATATACTTATTTCTGAGACACCCTGAATATGTTTTTAAAAAACCACATTTATAAAACTGAATGAACCTTGCTCAAAAAAATATGAAAAATTAAACGTGCCGACTTAAATTATAAGGGTAGATAACACCGGCGCACTCATTATCGCACCACGACTTACATTTTTGACAACGAATCCACATTTTTCTAGCACTTGAGTGCGAGTATAACTCTTTGCAGTAAAGGCAACTAGCATCATTTGAGTCGTCTTGTTCTTGTCCATTTTTCAGAAATTCCTTCAAGGCGGCTTCATCTTCATCAGAACTGTCATTTTCAATGACAAGTTTCCTTTTTACTGCCCTGCTTTGTTGTTTTCTCACCTTCGCTTCCTTTTCAAACACTTTCTCTTTAAGATCACCAATTTCTGGTGCCTTTTCTTTTATCAGCACCAATGACTTCAGCTGGAAGGCGTTGACGTTGAAGGGGAGATAATATTTCTTTCACTGAAATGTTGAGAACTGAGGATGAAGACGAGATAAGACCAGGTGTAGATAGATTGCAAAGCTGGTGCAAACTTCCAGTCCTCGAAGACTTGAGGATTGAAAGGATGGATGCCGGTCTTTTTGAACGAATTGATTGCATTTGTTGGCAACTTTAAATAAGCTATCTTGAGAAGACCTGCTATTCTAAATTGAGTTACAGCCTTTCCCTGGTTTCTTGATCAAAATCCAACGTCCAATGATTGAATATGATGAGAACAATGCGTAGGAAAGCAGAACAAAATAACACTATTTTCTTTTGCAAACTGCAGAAATTCAAGACTCTTATGGTCCACCTAGAAATAAAAGAACCTTCTTCTCAATAGACGCTCTCGTATACCTTAAAAATTCTTCAACCACTTACAAAAAATTTCACTGGTCATCCAATCTTTTTCTTGTGCGAAACCTATGTTACCATCGTTTATCTTTTGATGAAAGTAAATAAAAGCAGAAGGGACAAAAGTGCCCAAACATTCATTGTACACACTACGGTTACGTGTTGCTCACGCTCTGCACTACTAAGTGCACCATCTTGTTTGCGACCTTTTGAAGCGTAATTTTTTGCATTTCTTTTAGACCGCAGTCAAACCTCGTCTATATTGAAAATATTTTCGGGGAGAAGACGTAGTAGCTAGTGCATCGAAATAGGCTTGAATATTAGGTTCGTTAAAAACTTGGGCTCTAGCCTAGATGTACGCTTTGCACAGATATTCGTGGATAGTGCCTTAGGAATCTTCTAACCCATTTCCAACCAGCCAATTTTGTTTCACGATTAAAACAATGTTTTATTTTATTTTTGGGCTACTTCAAATACTTTCTCCTTTGAAGTCGCATATCCGTTACCAGACGTTGCGCACCCCTTGCATGTATGTGTTGTGCGTGACAGTAGACACATATACATGGGACGACCTACAGTTTAACGCCGATTCCGGAACGGCTTAGTTGAGAGGTTTACTAGGCAAGTATACTCTCGCTGGTTTGCCATTGCCTTGCGAGAGAGTACGGCCGAAAAATTTGATTTTTGCACCGGGAATTGAACCCGAGGGGCCTGCTTAACAGCTAACGCACTTAACTGCAGAGCTACGACCGCACTCTTCAAATACCAATCGCCGCAAATCTTAGAAGTTAGTCCAAAAAAACGTGTTTTTATATCAATAATATGTCATGTAATCTCCTTTTCGATAGCTTGTCGTCCTCCCAAATTACCCTTGGAACTGTCCTGTTTAGCCAAACGACTTCGCAAAGTGGTTTTGGAAACGTCGAAATTCTTTGCAGTCAACCTAAACCTCATATTGTGGTCTTGTGCGTTCTGAATAGCCTGTCGCATGTCATGCTTGTCCCAAAGTTGTCTTTTTTTTTAATGCAATATCTATAAGTGAAAAATAAGTCAACTCAAAACATATAATTATTTTAACGTAGTTAAGGGGTCCATTAAAGGTCACATAGCAAAAAATTAGATCAACATCTCAAGCTTTTTTATTCTTTGTCATAACCTCAATTTTTTCCCGAAAATAATCAAATTATTGGTGTTAAAGAAAGATGAATGCAATGAATCAAAAGACACCTTTTGCAATTACAACTATAACACTTCCCTCAAACTGCAGCAACAAAAGCTGGTTCTAGCTGAGCGTAAAACAAAGTTACGTAACATCATGCAAAGCTACTTTGTTATATCAATATCTATCTACCAATTTTAACTTATTTATTTATTTTCACAAAAACTACTTATACTTGCGTAAGTGCTTGTAAGTAACTGACTGTGAACTTCAATGAACTTAACCAATATGGCGAGTGTACTATACGCGGAAAATTATAAATACAGCTCTTACTCTATCATTGGCGTTATCATTTCCTTAATTTATTATGAATTTCTTACACGTTCCCTTGCTAATAAATATTTAAAATATTTTTTTAAAAAATTTCGTTAATTTTTAGGCATTTTTATGGGCTTAAACTTTTTTTAAATGCTTATGGAACACTCAGAATGTCAGAGTCAAACTTAAACTCAACCTTATCATGACTCAAGAAAACACTTAAAACACGATAATAACTATTGTTGAGTCATCATTATTATTTTTAAGTGAGGAGATTACACTGCAAACCCCCCCCCCCCGTTCCCCCTTTCCGTTACCAACAACCTTTATACCCTCCCGTCCCCACATTACTCCGTTTTGTTCTTGTTTGTACTTACCGACCTTATATTTGGGTTACCCCCCCCTTGTTCTTCCCCAAACCACTCCCGACCACTTTGTTTTTTTTAACCCAAAAAAATCACCCCTTCTTTCTTTTTCTTTACGTTCTTTTTTTTACACGTACCACTGTAAATAGGTCCTCTCGTGTTTTACTACTTTTCAAAAATTTTTAACATCTTATGACGTTACTTCGTATTAGCCGCCATTTTTGAACCCCCCCCCTCCCTTGTTCCCCTGTTCGTCTTTTAACAAAAACTTGTGTCCCCTTTTTTTTTGTGTATGTTGTGTATCTCACTGTATTCCAACACGTTTCCGTACTTTTAGAGATGACCATTCTATTTTACTTGACAAAACCTCTTCCGTTCTGTGTATGCGTAACACCGCTCCCTCTTCGTCGCCTGTCCTCATTTTATTTCTCCCCCCCCTCGCTCTCGATAAAAATTATGTAGTCCTTTTTCACCAACGCTTACTACTTTTTTTCGTTTTTCCGAGCGTTATTTTTCACCCCACCGATCCACTAACGCCCCTTACGTAAATTTTGTTCATATTATTCCTGGTTTTCACGCTTTTACCGAGTAGATAGTTTTGTAAACAACAAACTTTTACTCTTTTCGATAAAACCCGACGGGTTAACTTATATTACGCGTTTGACGGTATTGTACAACACGGAAATATCCAAAGCGCCGATTATCTACCAAACATCAAATGTCACCTATTTCTTGAACCCAATTTAGAAACGTTTGTTTCGTGATTTACTCAACGTATACACAAAGTTAACTTAGCCGACCTGATTTTACACACTTCTCCCCCCCACAACTCACAACGTTTAAAACAATCCCCCCCTTTACTCTTTCTTCTGCACACTACTACTCACAATCCTTCTGGTTTTTGTTTGTATTTTGCTGTGTTTCTCTTCCTTGACCCCCAACCGTTACCTTTCTGACTTGTATTTTTGTACGTTTTTGTTGTGTCCTGTGTTTGTTTTTTTTTTTGACTACTTTTGTCTTTTTCTCCTCCGCGTGTAGACTTGTAGCTCCTTTCTTTCGGTGACTACAATAGTCCTTAACACGTGAGTTTTTTGCTGATGCTCTCTGCGACTTGGTCTTTCGTTTTTGTGCAGTCGATATGATAACAACCTGTGTTTCTTGCTTTTCCGTTTTTGTTTTACGCCTGTGGTCCCCCCCCCGCCCGCCAGGGTTTAGTACACTCCCCCTCCAAAACCCACGGGGAATTCATGACAACAGGAGTTCGGTTAAATAATCACTTTAACGACCCCTTGAGATAGATATGTTTTTAATAATTACTGAGTAATACTAATACACCATATCAAATAGAATTAATAGGTAGGTATTAAACGATCAGATAACTCTATATGTTATGATTTAATACTAAGTTATCACCCAATTTTATAAATTATGATTAAGCGTACAAAAATTCAGTCAGCACATTGAGTTCTGTTTTATTTACTTCACTTGGTATCTATTGCCGTCCTAGATAATAGTTTTAACAAAAACCATAGCAGACAACAACCCCATAATTGTTTTTCTTTGTTAGCAAGCTTTAAATTTGTAGCAACATCGTCGACTTGTTTCATATTTTTACGATGAAGGATGTTTTCGTCGTAAATTTTATGTTCAGTAAAAATGCTTAAGAAAAAAAAAAGCTATACATTCGAATGTTCTGACATTTCACCCTACATCATCAAGTGACTCACACATTGAAATTCAACATATCGGTTTATCCAAAGAATTTTATAGTTAGATTTCAGTACGGCTCATCACTAGTTAAGAATTTATTGTTTGGTAAACCATTGGCAGGGGCGATAGTCATCTGAATTATTTAACCGTGATGCGGTTTTTAAATTATTTAAATCGCGAGGGGATAGTTGAAGTAAGAATAATTAGCTAAGTCTCTATTTGTATCAATAATTAAATGAAGGTGCTGTTAAACCATTAAAATGCGTGTCAATTGCATATTGAAAAGAAAAAACTAGGCCAAAACGTATGTTAAAGTGGGATTTTCGGTATTTATAGGGCGCGAGGGAAAGTGGGTAAAAATCTATTAGAACTACATAAGGGTTTACATGTTTTAGTGAAGAAAGAAACGAGTGTTATTTATTGGATGAAGTAACTAAAGTATTTTCCCAGAATAATGTTGTAAGTTTTGTAAACCATCTCATTTGAAAGTTATACCTAAGACACTAATTAATCATTTCTCCGTATTGAGAGCGTTTCCCAGTTGGGGTTATTTATCACGAAACTGGCAGGGAGCATTGTAGAGCGTGTGTGGGGGTGTGGGTCGCGGTCCAGGATAATTACCAGGATGTTGAAGCTCCGCCCGGACCAATGGTGAAACTCCGGAGCAACCCTCCTGTTAGGATATATTGATTTGGAAAAGACGCATGCGTGCCGGACAGTGGGCAGCTAAGGGTCAAAAATTGGGCAGGTAGTCGACGTGGCTCACGACCACATGACCACAACACCTAACTCGTTTAGGGGTTTAAGGTCATAAAAACTGGATAATTCTTAGTGGAGATAATTTATGTACGCGTGTTACACATATATTCGTGTCCCTAGCCTAAAACGAAGTACTAAAATCTTATCGTTTTTATATTTCTTTAAAACTTTCTCCGGTGCAATGTTGATGGTACAAAACAGTGACGTCATGTCAATGAATCGAGGTCTCCGTTTAAAAACTCTCGCTAATTATGAATGAGATGTCTTGCGTAGAGTGCAGAGTAGTAGGGCTAGGTCAGGGTTCTTTACGGCTTTTTCTTATTCCTTTTTGGAAAAACTTGGCTCGCACCGCGCAGAACAGCTTTTAAATTGCTGTTTAAAATTCCAACTTTGTTTTAGTGCTTTAGAGTGGAGCACGAGCTGACTCGGGAAATCTCTTTTAAAAATACACTCACTTAGCGCTCAGCTGACTGCCGCGAGCTTTATTTACAATGGTAATTTTTACACTCTCGTTTTCTCAATGCAGCTCTGCAACAGGAAGTTCTATATTGACTATATTTACATACATCCAAATATTTTATTAGATATTCAAACAACACTTCCAGCCCTTTGGCGCGTGAATTCTTTGAACTTTCACTTTATCTTTTAAGGATTGACAAATATCAAAGTCATAATACTGCGCTAAACCGGAGATTACGCACAAACAAAGTAATCGTAGCTAGAAACACAAAAAAATATATTTGCATTTGGGAGGCACAAAACTAAATAAAAAGCTTGTCGTTAATCAACGTAACGAAGATCTAAAACATACAGTGACTCGACACATCATTAACTTATTTTTCAGCAGATGTTGGTTTATTAAACTTTTCCGATTGAGAATCTTTTACAACAATTCTTAGATATTTACTTAAAATTCGAATAAAGGTTACCTACATTTTATACTAAATTCCTTACCTTAGAACTGGGTCCCAATTTTAATTTTAGTGATAAAATAAATAATTAAAACAAAATAAATATAGAAACATGATAACCAACTAGAAAATAAACTAGAACAAAACGGATTTTTTAGATACCACATACTTTGAAATATAAATATGGATTAAAGGAATAGAACCGTAAACACAACGTTTACCTGTAACAAAAAGAAAACAAACAAAAGTGAACAAAAACTATTTTCGTGTTTCGAGAGTTATCATCATCAGCGAACTGACACGAAGACCAAAGGCTTAGTTAGCTGTTATTAGTGTCTTCTTTTACTGTTATACAGTGTGTCTACTAGAATCTTTTTATTATTAATTTTACAAAAAAAGGTTATTCTTTATAAAAAGTTCTAAAATCTAAAATAAATACAATCATCAGATATTAAATTTTTACAGTCGCATACGCGGTTTGTCAAAAAATGTAAATTTTACTCAAGAGTAAAGTGTTTTATATTTAATAATATAAAATTTGTTGTTGAAAAAAGTTGATCAGAACTAAAACTACGTTCAAATATGAAATTACATCTAATATATGTTGAATCATTTTGTTGACGTAGTTTTACTTTAATGGTGTAATAATTAGATGATTGTAAATAAATTTACATAATACTTCCTAAACGGAACGGAAAAGTTATTATGTTTGTAATGAATAAAAAGATAAATGTTCGGTATCAATAATTTGAGTAAAATTTGTAAAAAAAAAATTTAAATAGAAAAAATGTAATTGTATATTAATACATGGTTCTTTATTCTGGAACAACTTATCATAATTACAGTTTTTGATATTGTTGCAAATAAAGGTACTTTGTACCTGTACCTACCAAACTCATAATTTTTGACAAACCTTGTATACGACTAAACAAATTTAATATCTGATGATTGCAATTTAGATTTTAGAATATGCAAAACTTTTTATAAAAAATAACTTTTTTTGTAAAATTACTAAGTTTTTCATATGTTGCCAACTTAAGTAGACATACTGTATATAAGATGAAATATTTATTTTATAAACGAAGTGGAGATCCATATCTCAAAGTATTGGTTTTCTTAATTAATTAAAAAAATATAGAAAGAAAGAAAAGCATTTGTCAATTGCAATACTGTTATTATTTTAATTTTAGAAAAACGTGACTAGTTTTAACGTTATAATATGAAAACCGTCATCTTCAGACTAAGTGTCCAAAATTAAAATTTTTTAAAAATACACACACATTTGAATAAAATTAAGGTAAATATAATATACATTCTCTAAGAACATATTTGCAAATTGAAAAACATGTTGGTCTCCATCACTGCAATTTTACTATTGGAGAATTTAGAAAATAAGGTATCAAAAGCAACTATAAAACCAAGTTTTTACACAAGATAGATAATAAAAAATTTGAATATTTAGAAATAAAACCTAAACTCCATTGAATTTCTCAAAAATGAAAAGGAGATGGGTATTTAAAACTGACATGTAAAAATAAAAATTGAATCCACACTCGAACATAATAAACCGTTATCAAAGGTCAAAAAAAATTGTGAGTTGTTATTTTTTAGAATTTCCAACAAAAGTATAGCTTTCTATCAAAAAAGTTGAATACCAATGTTGTAAGTAAATAATTAAAAATCTAAAATTTTGATCTTGTCCATTTTTCAACATAGCCTCAAAACTATGTATTGAGAAAACCCCAAAATCAAATTTCTTTGTTTTTATTTTTTATATATTAAAATATGATTCAAAATTGCATACATGTTTTTATTCAAATTTAATTTAAAGAAAATACCTAATTTCAACCAACAAGGTTGATTAACAATTCTTCATTAAAAAACTCTTTGGTATCAAAAAATCTGTTGAAAAATTGGAAAAAACAAAAAAAAATTTTGGCCGTAAATGACCCAAATTCTTTATTGTTAAAAGTTTTGCAAAGTAGTAATTTCTTATTTTAATTGTTTGAAGTTGGGGATGTGGAAAAACAATAATCGTACAAAGAAAATTGTTGAAATAATTGTCATTAAAATAAATACTTTAAATTATTACTCAAATTTAAAAAAATCTGAATCATGGCGGGGTTCCTTTTATTCGTAGGTCATATCTTTAAAAAAAAAAAAAATGAGATTAAAATAGATTTTTCACTTTCTTATTATATACAACGTGTTCAATACAAGAAAGAAATAGAATTGGAATCTCGAAAAACGGTAAGTTACTATGTTTGTTAAATTAAAAAAAAGTTAGAATTACACGTTTTATTTTTGAAATTTTAGTTTTTAAATACGATACAAATATCGAGTTTTTTCCATTTTTAATGTTTTTCAACAGCAGTAGTAACTTTTAAAACACCGTTTTAAAATAGAGTTTTCAACATAAAAGTTTCGTCCTAAAATTTCCAAAAATCAAAATTATATAGTTATTTATTCAAATTATTTTTTAAAAATTTATTGGCCCTGGTCTATAAGATTGTACATATACTGTTATGGAATTAAATATTTTGTAATCTTTAGTCAAAGGAGCTACAATACTTCAATGTGTCTATTTAATAAGCTATATGGGAAACCGGAATGTCAGATTGAATTTGATTTTGACAGTGCCTGTCGTATGGAATACATTTCCTCACTCCCTAAAACAACAGACCTTGCGAAGGCTCGTGCAGAATTTTTCCATTTCGAATATTCTATTCTGTTCTCTGCACTATTTTAGAAGCAATATATTCTTGATAGAAAATTTATATTAAAATTAATACGCATTCAGACAAACTGTTATAGAATAAAAATATTCTGTAGTGTCTACTCAATGGTAAAGTGAGAAAGGGAAAGGTCCAGACATCTATTTGTGATTGTTAAGTCGAATATGACTTGGACTTTGCTTGTTAAGTATTTTTATTTTTCTTATGTACTAGTGAAAACGGACAACTCCCTAAAAACTTTTTATTTGTACGAAAATTTTCCATTCCAATTGTAAAATATACTATATTTACAATTTACAAAAAATAGAAAAGTTGATTTATCAAATTCATTGCAATAGATGTAGTGCAATCTACATAGGACAAACAAAAATTAAAAAAGCTTACTTTGTCTAATTCAAAGATGTTTGGGAGTAGTTCTATATCTCAAAAAAATAAAGTTATTAAAGTGTAATAAATGATTGAGCTTTAACTCTTCTTCAAGTACCATATTCTAACAGTTATTTAAAAAAAAATAGCTGAATAATGATCGCCAAAATTCATTAAGGTCTGGCAGTCTTATCTCGGTCTCGTAAGATTTGTGAAACTGAAAACAAGGTCAAGATCGAAACGTAAAATTGCAAGACTAAGATTGGTAAAATATTCACTTTTCAAAACATCGACAAGAACATGACACTCTCATTAGATCTTTAGAGAATTCAATTTTTCACTTATTTTGATGATTTGAAAAATATAAAGTAACTCGTTTTCTGAATAAACAAAAATATATTATTTCTGAATAGTGCTGGCCAAATCCGTCAGAGTTTTGCTTGTCTTACACTCTGTAAGATTTTTAAGACCTCAAACAAGATCAGGACTAAAACTTACAGTTGCAGAACCAAAAATGGCTACAGGAGTAGCTTTAAAAATACCGACAAAAACATGACCACTTTATTAGATTCTCGTAGACTTTATTTTTTGTCCTATTTTGAAAAATTGAAAATATAGAGTAGCACGTTTTTCTGCGGAAACAGACTATGCTATTACTGAATCACTTAGAATTTTGCAATCTTGTCTTGGTCTGGTAAGATTTGTGAGACTGAAAACAAAATCAAGACTAAAACTTAAAGTTGCAAAGCTAAGACTATCTTGTCAAAACATTGACAAAAACATGACCACTTTATTAGATTCTTGGAGACTTGATATTTTCACTTAATTTGAAAAATTGAAAAATGTAGAGTAACTCGGTTTTCTGTAGAAACAGGAAAATCTATGTAATTCCTGAATAATGATGGCCAAAATTCGTCAAGATTTTTATATCTCATTTTGGACTTTAAACAAAATCAACACCAAAATCTAAAGTTACAAGACAAGATTCTTGAATTTTCTTTTATTTTGAAGATTTATTTAATTTTTTTTATTTATACACACTGAAAAATGTGTCAATGTGAATTCCTTTAACAAAATAATATTATATACTACAAACTTTTGACCACAAGAGACAGATTTTCAAGAACTCAATTATTTATACATAATTGAATGAGAGATGTAAAACCCAGTGGGTCAATGTCATCTGTTTATCGCTAGATAAGATCTTATAGGTTGCATTCAAATTGTCCACTTTTATGTTTTCCTCTTACACCAAATCACGGCCGATAGAGCGAATGGGTTCAAAAATGGCATTAAATTGTCTTTATTGACAAATTTTTATTTTGTTTGTGGGTCCACAATAGCCGTAGGAGGACCAACGGATGCGCAAATATCGTAAAAATCCAACTTTTTTTACGGAACACATCATAGTCTCTACACAAGAAGTTATGGTAGCAGGTCTCCCCTGGTCTTCATTGATTCATTGAATAAAATTAACCTTCAATTTTGAAGAGTTTTAAAGAGTATGTGTATTGTTAGGGTAAAAATTTATTCCATTTTAGGCATTCAATAATTAAGTGATACTTATCGTTATTTACATTTAAATTCTGGTATTTAAATTAGAACGACGATAAAATAGTGATGGGTACGACTTAATCATTTGTGTTTTAGATACTGTGCAGTACTACGCATACGGGATGTCCCACAGAACCTGCACTTCAGAGCAATTTGACAATTGCTGGATTCTCTAAACTTCAAACAAAACAAAATTAATGTATTTCATAAAAGCGGAAGCAAGATGCTGCCCACCCATCAACTCCAGAAAGTGTATAAAGTTGGTTTCTAAGCTTATATGATTGCACTGTCAAAATGACATGCATGGCAAGGTTTCATTATTTGTCAAAATGTCACACTCATCATGTTTATCTACTTTTTTTTAAATAAATTATCTGAATAGAACCTTATTTATTCTAATACACGCAAACCCACCATAAAAATAAACAAAAGATTGTAATGATAAAAGTAACAAGAATTTCCGATTCGACCAAGTGCTCAAAGTAACCACTCAATGATTTCAAAGAAAAGCACCGGAAGCTTTTCGTTTGTTTTTGGTCCCAAAGAATGAAATCTAAAATTTAAATCGGAGGACTTTACAGGCCAATGTTGTAAACCGCAACGTTTGTAAATTTATCTAACCGCAAAGACATTTTGAAAGGTCTAATCTAAAGAGGTAATTAGATGACATACCACACGGTTCTCTAATAAACCAGTGCATGAATGGTTTTTTCCAACAATTGTTTTAATAATTTAATTCGATTTATATGCCTATTCTCGGTAGAAGTAAAGTACACCATACAATTTAATAGGTCGAAATTGCGGACAATCTGTCTTTCATGTGAGGGATTTACCAAGGTTTTAAGCAAATTGAATTAAGAGTCAATAATTTTTCTACTGATCAAATTAATCTCCCTTATATTATTATTTTATTTTAAAAAGAAAGCATAGTCGCAAGAAAACTATTTTTTCATACAAGCACCACCAGAAGTAAGATACCTGTTATTCCATGGAATTGACTTTTACTTACGATGTAAAAAACATGAATATCGATATGATGATCAAACATCTACAAGTCAAACTCTTGCTGAATGGTTCCTGTATGTCCAAGACGTTACATCATCTAACGTTGCCCATCGTGATCTTGCACTTAAAAAATGTTTGTCCTTTACTGAGTAATTTTTCTCTGATAGTCCTTAAAATAGAAAATTATGTGTTTGATTCCAGATGTATGTAAATCACCAGTTATAGTATTCTTTATTGTTTTTACGTTTTAGGTTTTTTCATCTTTTGCCTGAAAGATTATGAGTTTTCAAGTTAGTTTCCTTTAGTAACTAAAAAAAAAAAAAACCCTAAACCTTGAAGGAAATGCTTTGTCAAGACGAATCATTCCACTATTAGACACGATTCCTCAGCTCACTAGACATGTTTATACTTACGTCTAAATAAAATATTGAAATGTAACATTATGAATAAATAAATAACTAGAAAATATAGTGTTATAGTTTTGTTTTTCCACAATTATTGGTCATCATTAGAATAATGAGATCTTCCTCATAAAGGAATTTTTAATTGAAGAAGTATCAGCGTTGTCAAACTTCTGGTTGGAATGATTTTGTCATTGTTTCAAAAAATTAATAATTTCGGGTCATGGGTCCATTTTACTTGTTATTTTGTAAGATTTGGTAGACTGTGATATCATCCGAAAAGTTTCAATTATTAGTGATTGGCTAATTCTAATTGAAATTTGGTTGGTGGATGTACGATTTTTGGGCGTTTTTTTGTAGTGGCTTTTGCTGTCTTAGTTTGAGAACAGCAAATCCAGAAATTTTCTGAAGAAGGGGTATTAAAGAAAATTTTTGTGCTCACTGTTCAGCAAAGAATCTGTTGGCCCAATGGAACTTGCCATTTGTTTATGACTCAAAATATCTACCACCATAAACAAAGGAATAAATTATGATAATCAAATTTTCAGTTCTTTTAGAATCAAGGTTAAGGTGACAGTTTATTCATGCACAGTTATAAGTAGCACATTAATCAACAGCTGAAACATATTATTTTAAATAAAGATGGTGGAAAGAAATATGTTATGTCTTGGTCAAATTATCAGGCAATTTGATTAAATCTAATGATAATGACTTCATGCCACACCACCATTTCAGTTTGATTAAATTTTCTTTACTGCGTCTACGGATCTTTATATTTTTATCAGACAGTTTCAAGTTATTGTAAACCTGGTTAAGATACTTAAATTAAACAAAAGAAGCACATGTAATCAATTAATTTGACACGCACAGTTCTAACAATCATAAATTTTCCGATATCTGTTGAAATTACTTATCAATCAATCATAAATTTTAGTAGAAGTTGAAATCCCTTGTGAAGGAAGTAAAAATTTTAATGAAAATTTAAAAAATGTTTTTTGAAAAATACAACAAATTTATCAAAACCACCTTGAACCTTGGACAAGTACAAACCTCGCCTACGACTTGGTTTAGAAAGTTTTCATTTTCTGAGCGAGAATTTTTTTCACACAATTATTATGTTTCAATTTACTTTAGAGCAAATGCAAGTGCTCTCTAATTCTAATTCTTCGTAAAGCATCTATACTATATTTTTCTCCGCTTTTTGTAGACGGTGCTCCAATTTCAATCTCCCAATGTCGAGGAAGCTTTTCACCTCTTCTTTGAGTTCATCGTCGGTCAAGTCGTTCCTTTAACTTGGTGGCGCGAAGTCACAGACCGAAGTCCGAAATCAAAGGTTTTGGGTTCGACGGGTAAGGTACGATCGGACGTTTTCGTAAGGTACCAACCGTTAGTCATCTTCTGCGGCGGTTCTGGATTGTTCGCCTAATGTTGCACAATAAATTTCTGAGTTGATTATTGTTCCAGCATCCATGAAATCGATCAGCGGCTATGATCCAAAAAATACTGTCCATGGCATGCCAGCAGAATGAGTATGTTTAAACTTTGTTCCAACTAACACGCTATACTGTTTGGATTTTTACTTCGTTTCGGGAGTGACGTGAAACATCCAAGTTTGCTTCCTTACGTTCTTGACAATTTGGACAAGCACAGTTAAGGCGTTTCTTTTTGTGTTCTGATGTCAATGGCGGTTATTGACATACACATCGAGCGCAACACTTGTGATACCTCAACTTTTCAGCCATTGCTATTTCCTCCGTATGGTAAGAACTTCCAGAAATCCAAGCAACTAGTTTATGTACAGTAATAATAATCGTGAACTTCCTTCCAAACAACACACTGATTTCCTTACACAACTGTCTGATGCGTTAAATTGACATACACTTGCCGCCATACACTTCTGTCAACCGATGACGTTCACAAGTATGATCCCTTTGGGGTGTAGAAAGCGGTCAACAAGAAAACCGACCCTTATTCAAAAAATTAAAGATGACCAACAATCTAATGAATACGGTAAGAAGCTGTGGATTACTCAAAAATAGATGTTTTTGTTGTAATTTTGGTATACAGTTGGAGTCACTGATAACTTAGACGATTTTATACAAGAAGACGTTCCATGAAACAATTTAAGTAGATTCAAAAAATAAAGCGGATAAATATGCCATGGTTCAACTTCTTTAATGCATTGGGCAACATTTTTTAAGGGTTTCTTCTTGTCTCATGGCCAGTTTTAGTCGTCGGCTATCTGCCCCATTTACGCGGACATTGTATTCATCACTCATAATCGCATGATTTTCTTGGTAACGTTTGAACTAAATAAATGCTTAGAATTGGAGATAAAAACAGTGCTGTCTGCTCACGTGAGTAAGGTCGTATCCTTGATGTAGGTTTCCCTCAACCAAATAGATTATTAGGGTTCCCAAGAGACACCACGTAGAAGAAATAGATCAAATAATATGACCACAAAGTTATTATATTATAGTTACAATTTGAATAATGGATGAAGTTTAGAAAGCTATAAACCCATGGTACTCATATTGGAAGGGTGCTTGCAGTGTTCTGTACTTCTTATTCCCCTAAAAATATAACGAAAGACGTATCTAATTCTAGCATTATATGCTTATTACCAGATTTTTATTTACATACACGTCACTAAGATAGCAGGAGTAGGTGTTAAGTTCTTTTCAATTCTATATTTTTTTACCGGTTATAAATTAAATCTCACGAATGAGACAATTGATAAGAACCTGCAGCCAATTTGAGATTCGCATTACGTGGAACTAACTTCACAAACAATTTTAGCTGGATAGAGAGTTTCGTATTTGAAATAATGTCGACATCTTGCGTCTCGTGTGCAGAACCAACATTAATGCCTAATCTGTGGAAATTCATTGTAGTAGGCGATACAGATGGTAGCATAAGCTTCTTAGTCTTGTTTGGCAGAATTTTGCTTTCAAATGAACTGTTACCCTAAAAAGAAATATGTTTTTAAAACATGATTAGGTACTGCGTTATTGTTCAATACAAAATGACACTTAAAAAATTAAATATTTATACGTTAAAAGTAAAAAAGACCTTTCCAAATATCGTTGCTTTTCCGACGGCTTCCAATTTGACGGATACAATATTATTTATCTTAATATAACTTTAATAACAGAGATTGCCTGCGCAAAATAATTAATTTTATTTTTCCTCCTTCATTATACGTTCGTGTGGATATGTTTTAAAAAAAATCTCACATGTTGATTTTTCTTATAATTATATTTTCTGCGGGTGTTTTTAAATGATTTATTCCGGTTTGTTGTGAGTCGTATATTTTTCATTAAAAGCAGTAAGAGAAATTGTAAGGTTTTATCCATTACTGGTTGCACAAAGAGCTTTAGAAGCGCTAGAAGTTCTGATGGTTCGATGAACACGGTACATGAGTACTTATTTCATGTTCGGAGCATATTGCAAGTTTAGAGATGTTGGAGGGTTTATACCTACATTTCTAGCTATTAATTAACTGATGAAACTGGCAGGTAGTTAGAGTTACTAACTTTAAGGTATGTTATGTGCTTACTAGACAATGTCTACGTTTGGTGTATGTTGACGTATGCATAAAACTTGTGTTACCTACAAGACTCAGGTACATAACTATCTGTTCCGGTCGATGGGCATTCTGTAACTGTCGCAAAATTTGCATATAATACAGCTGTGTACCTGGACTGATATCGACAAAAAAGGGTTTGTGATTAAAATTTTTAAGCCCGGTAGTGTACAGATGTTTGAAGAGATAACATGCAGACTGTGAAGCGTTATTATGCGGGTTCGTATGCAGATCACATTCTGAGCACTTCTGAGTGAATTACATATGCGCAGCGCGAGTATATAATTTGGTTACATTTGCATGTGGCGGCTGTAACTTTGAATTCGTATGCTGTGGTCGAGGGTTGATTTGGTCTGAATTTTTCGAGTACTTCGAGTGCGAGTTCTTAACAAGATAGACGGTGAATTTCCTAAAAAATTCCTGACGAATTCCATCACAATCCGTGGATAGATAGCCCGCGGGCCCGGATTTGCCCGCAGCCATGACGCGATGTCAAGTTTGACGAGAACGCGGGCTTCAAACGCGGCTAATGGTAGGTCTTTGTCGCGAATCGGTCGGCCAAATGTATTACATCCTTGGGATTCGAGAATGGGGTTCAAGCAGTCGCCAGGGCCGCTGGAACGTCTCTGGGGCCCACGGCTCTGAGATACACTGATGGATGACTTCACACGTAGATCAATAGCACCTACATCACTAACACGCATGAACAATATTGTTAATAACTTACACATCACCTAAGAAATGTGCAACCGATTCACTCCCCCGCATTGTTCAAAATGCTTTTCTCCGCTTTTAAAAGCGTTTTAAAACCATTAGGTAGGAGATGATTATTTTTACACCCTATGCGGTGTCCGTAGTGGACATCGTATAATGTAGTCATCTTTTCAAAGTGTGTCAAACCTGTATTAAAGTGACCAATGTCCAACACAGCACGAGTCTATAGTCGGCTAATTATATCTCGTTTAACAAGAGAGGCCAGCGGTCAGTCATAAATCAAGGTAGTGCAGCCGGTTAGGCAATGTCCATACCACCACGCCCTAAGGTTTACCTTGTTTACTCATAATATTTGCTTTCGGCTCATTTAAGTTCACTCTAGCGGGCACACGTTTATATTGGATTTTATTAACGAACCTTTTTTGCTCTTCTTCTTAATATTACAACCCAAGTACACGATCTTAAGTAATTTAGGAAGTATATTTATTAATTTATATCCCTCAACCGTTTTTTTCTGTTCATTTAATATTTAACGTTGGGTTAAGGTACATACTTATTTTGACTGAAGTTTATTGTTGAGATTATGATAAAATTAATACTTATTATTCCCAAGACTTTGAAAGTTTTTATACCCTCTTTCTGCGCGACGGTAACGTATTAAAAACTTGCGCGTGTAAATTTCAATTAGTTTTTGGGCATCAATCGGCTAATTCTCCAATGGTTGATATGAAAGTGCTTGCTAAACATTTATGTATCTGCAGTAGATTTTTTTGGGAAATTGAATATATTAGAAGTAAAATTGCTTTCGGTTGACGTGTCTGCATTGTGATCGAAACGAATACTTTATTTTTATAATATTTTTAGAGATAGAATTTTTACATTTCAATATTCTTAAGGTAATAATTTTTCTTTGCGATATCCCGACTGATATGATTCATATATCTCTGGAGGAATATTTTTATATAGTAATTTTTACAAAGGTCACTGGGGATCTTCTCAGACATGGAAGTTCCATATGTAGGGGTGGATATAAGATTTTAGAAGTTATAATCTGAGGGGTGATCTGGAATGTAACGTAGTCCAAGCTCCACCCCTGCTTTGCATTAGCCATGCCATTATACTGTGGAGGGTGACGATGTTGATGGTCCATGATGGTCATTATTTCCCTTTTTCATTGCAATATATCTGAAACACAAAATGGAAGCTGAAGTTTTATAACGAAACACCGCATCATGCCTTTAATATAAAATAAGCAATAAATATTTATACGTATTATTTATGTAAGCAAAAAAAAATTCAATTGTAGTAAATATTCCGTTACAGATTAGAGTCGGAAGCATCGTGTGAAAAAAAATTTATAGGCGGTGATTGAATATGCATTAATCGTTTACCTGTGAGTTCTCTTGCTATTGAATTCGATATGTAAAAGGAATGAAACGGTATGCATAAGCATTATCATGTTTTAATATAAGCAAGAAGGGATTTTCATACGACTATATTTAGGGTTTGTGTATAGACATATACAATCTTTAAGGGTTACATTTCAAGGGTAGTAAATCAAAATATCGTCATGGGTGACTGACACATTGTGATTAAATCTATTAAACTGAAATGTTAGTTGTTGTTTTGGGATTTGGTATTTTTATACTTTCTGCTACATGTAAAGTATGTAGATAAAGGGTTAAGTAGGAGTTTAAAGCTTAAATACGAACGGTAACTTCAACTAAAACTTTTTGCTGAATCGAAAAGAATGGTGAACCAAGACACGTAAAAATGTAAGTCGATGCATATAAGATATTTTTCGATGGAAACAACAAAAAATATTGCGTTTTACGTACGTATCCGTTTTTTAAGTAAAACTATTAAAAAATCTAACCGTTGAGATGCAAAAATAAAAAAAATTCAAACAAATAATGATTTGGATTATTTGTTCTACAGAATAATATTAATGTATTCACCAATTTTCTTTTAATTTTTTTTTCGATTTCGATATGTTATATTGATGCCAAGAAACTACAGGAAAATCATGTTTTTCAAAAAAGTGTAACAATGTTATTCCAATGTTTTAGGGGTTTAATTTTTTGCATGTATGAATTATTTTTGATTGTACAATGTAAGTTTGAATAATAAAAATAAATAGAACGTAAAATTTATTCATAAATAAGCATTCAAAAAAAAATTGTTTTCAGTAAAAAATGGCTTTAAAAGAGTTTATTAATTAATTTTACCAAACTTAAAAATTTAAAACTATTTCTAAAACGGATCATTACCCTTTTTTTGATTTTGTAAACATTTAAAATTTGTGCCAAAATAAAAAATTTTAACTATTTCTTAACATATTTTATTATTCATCTTTATATTAATTTTTTTATTTTGTATACTTGATTCATTTATTATTATTTTCTATGACTGCTTCAATTTCCGTTAATTAATTTCGTGTTTTAATCTTCTATTAACACACTCGTAACCTTTATTTACGTTAAATTCTTTCTTTTACGGTTTGCATAATATCATTAATTCTTCGAAAAGTTATTTTTCGAAAAGCAGTTTTTGATTAACTATTGTTTGAACTGTAATTCATCGAATCGGACATTTTTGATTTTTTTTGCGTTTTTAAATATTTTTGGCATATTATCAGATAGGTTTCCTTAAATTTTTGGCAAGGGTTAAGTTTCTATTATTATTTTTTATAATTATTTAATTGTCATGACAATAGGTTATAGGATTAATATGATACAAAAAAAGTTGTATATAGCAATCAATTTCATAAAGGAGAGACGACCACGGAGATCAACAAACGAAGCTAAAATGTGAAAATAACAAATGATATAAATTATAAACATGCATTCCAACTAACCCTGTTTTTGTTTTGAGTGCATTTTTTACTTTCTTTTTAAAATAACTTTTTATATTCGTTTATCCATCTGAACTTGAATATACAGTGACCGGCAAAGAGTTTGCATCAAACGGGTAAAATTTTTGTATTTGAGATGTTCGGAAATTTTTTGTACGTTTTTGTATGAGCTTATTATCCAGGCAATATTGTAAAAAATTGTTTAAATTGGGTATAGAATGGAAGAATTGATCATTTTAGTACTATTTTAAAATAATTCTAAATTTGTAATTTCAACCTTTTGTTTTCTGTAGACCATTGCCACAAAGTCCGTTTTAAAAAATTAATGTTTTTTTGTTCTTTACCGTCCATTGGTAGACTAATAAATAAAAATTACTGGACTGTAAAGTTTATTTGTTGGTTTTATTGTATTTTATTCAAATCAAACGGAAAAATTTTGTTTTCTCAATATTTCCGGAAAAAATGCCGGAAAACTGATATTTTTAAAAATCGTTATTTTCTTTTTAAAATTTGCACATAGACGTATAATCTAATTCTGAACAACTTTTTCCTTAGGAATTTATCAATATATTGTCATCTAACCTCACTTTTTACATATTTACGGAATATTTTTTAAATTTGCCGCCATAACAGTGGTCACATTACATTTGTCATAGTGTTTTTTTTATTTGATATGCTGAATTGATTTGCCAAAAAAAATTTCAGATATCTCAATTACAAAAATTTTTCCAATTTGATGCAAACTCTTTGCCGGTCACTGTATAAAAAATGCTTTACTTTCTTTTTTTGCTAAAAGGATGGTCTTGGCAAGAACCCAATACCAGAAACGTTCCGGATTGGAAAAAGAAGGGGGAGAAAGAAGTACAGTCCACTTAGCAAACATCTGTATATGTCAAAACGCTAATACCTTGCTTTGAATCCGATATTTTCGAAACTGGATTTGATAGGGATTTGCGGTTTTATCAATTATTATAGAAAGTTTTAATCTATACAGTTTTCAAATAAAGTTTCTACATCATGTCGTTTTCAACCGAAAAATATTGAAAATCGAAGATCGTACCTAAAGTAGTCCAAATGTTTAACCTTTTGTTTTGCAAACGTTATCTTTAGAACTGGATAAAATAGGGATTTAAGGTTTTACCAGTTGATAGGAAAATATCAAATGTAATGTCCCTAAGTTATGTCCATAAATTTTCAAAGTTGATGATCGCACCTGAAGTAGCCCAAATGCTTAACAATTTGCTCTTTAAACGTTATCTTTGGAACCGGATAAGGTTTTACCATCCTCTCTAGACAACGGTTAATTCTATACGGTTTTTATAAAAAAATGTTTCTAAGTCATGTCGTTTCCAGTCCAGTAAAGATCGCACCTGTAGTTGTCAATATACTTAATTAGTAGGTAGTGATTCACGGATTTACAGTTAATAGAAAACTTTAAATGTCTTGATTTGCAAACGTTATCTTGGGAACCGGATGAGAAAGGGATTCGAGATTTTACCAGTCGATAGAAAAAGTTCATTCCATACACTTTTCAAAGTCTCTCAATAATGTCGTTCCCAATTCAAAAATTTTCAAAGTCAAAGGTAGAACCTGAAATGGTCCAAATGTTATCAACCTCTTGTTCTGCACACGTTATTTTTGAAATCAAATGAGGTTAGGTGAAGTCAGAGTAAAAATTCTTTTATTTGGCTTATCTGCACACGGAGTGGGATGTCACATTCTTCAAAAGATGGCAAAACTTTGGAGACCAATTAGTGACGGAATTGGACGTTTTGGCGCAGCAGTATTGGCGCCACCGTTTTGATACCTCCGATTTGGCTCTAATACTTTTTGGAGCTAAGACATTTGGGATTTAGGATTTTAGTTAAACAGCTATTTTGGCGCTATAGTTGGCTGTATATATTTCAATAAAGAAGTGTTTTTTATGGCAATTTCTTGAATTTTGACGTATTAGAAAAACAAAAGAAGTTCAAAAACACCTTTTTCAAGGATACCAAAGATAATAAATTGCAACTTCATAGAAATGTTATTTTAAGCCACTTACCGCTGCTTACTTTAAATAAAAGTGCATTTAAAAGTTGACATTGGGCTGAAAATTTCTACATTTTTTTATAACAACCAGTATTCAGAAAAGTCGTTTAAATTTGCATGATAATAAGATTAATGAAATAATAATGTCACAAGAAATTAAATCTTTAGAAGAAGTTTAGGTGCATATAGTAACTCTGCTCCACCACTGAATCCGTTAGTATGTACTTATAATATATCTATGTAATATTGTCCAGGACTATCATTGCCCCGATACTTATGAACGTGTACAAGCACATACAAAACATTAGGTTGTTAGTGAACTTGAAGAAATAACTCCATTGACTCACTGGTCAACTCTGCATTCCTCACGGACATTAGCCTCAGGAAGGTGCTTTAAACTCTGAAGAGGGAGCACAATAATCAAGATAGATTTAATGAAATGTTAACCCCGGAGAGCTTAAAGGTTTTTTGTTTGTTTGATTTTCTTTAACAAACAAAAACCACCAAAAACTGTACCAAAAACTTTACTCGGACACGTGCTTCAATAGCTAAGCTATCATCATCAGCGATACCGATATTATGTAAAGTTTTTGGTGGTTTCTGTTTGTTAAATAGACGCTGCAGTTTAATGTTACATTCCTTTAATTGATTTTCTTTAGATCCATTTTTCACAATCGCCAAAAAACATCTTTAAGAACGATGAAAGTTATCCAATCGTTACATGAGGAAGAGATATACTTCCTATTCAGCAGTAGTCCATCGAAGTTCTATATATGAATGAGTACAAAATGTTATTAGATGCATCAAAACATAAGCAATTTGCTTATCTATTGGTTGAGTCTTTACTTCTTGCGTTATCTGCGTGAACAGTCGTATGTTGAGTTTTTGTCTCTTGTGTGACCGCTCTCTAGTTTTCGGCTATTTGATTGTTGTTGTCGAAAACCAGAGAAGCTTGACTTCTTTCCTAAGGTTTTCTTACAAGCTTTCAAATTGAAACTTAGTTTTTTCCAGAGTGATTTACCATCAATTTACTTACACTTACAAAGTGTCATTACAAATTTTACAACGTTCGTAGAACTTTGTATCATTTTTCCATTATTCTATCCAATCGCCCTTCTGAGTTCTTTCCAGTCTGGTATTAAGCTACACAGTGTGTTGTGCAGTTGTTCTAATTTCCGTTTTTAAAACAATTATTTAGCGATCGGTTTGTGGTCTTTACGAAAGTCTTGTCAATTGCTATTTTTGTCTTGTTTTTTAGTGTTTAGAAAAAGTAGTTTGATGTAACATAATTCCGTATTGATTTTGTTTATATAAATATATTTATAGTAGTATTTTTTAAGATGTCAAATCAAAATATTTGACTCAACCCAACTAGAGGGAAGGCAAGTGATCCAGAGCCATTTGATGATACCGGCAGTGATTGGGAAGAGGACAGTTAGAAGCTCAATCATGTGGATCTGATAGCCTAGTTCAACCTGACGAAGAAATAAAAACTACTTTTTTACACACTTAAAATATGTAATAAATTTTAAAACAAAAACTTAAAAAAAAAAGAATGGTCACAAATAGTCAACGTAAATGCCTAAAGATCCAAAAAAACTGCTGCTAGAAATATTATTCATTTTATATCGGATCCTATCGGAATTGGATGATTATTTTTTGCATTTTGTTCTGATATTATATTAGATTTTATTTTGCAATATACAAAATGCAGAAATTGCCATACAGGCCCAAAAATACAACGGTAACCAGAATGTTTCTCCACTGACAAAAGAGGTGCTTAAAACCTTGTTTGATATTTTAATCCTTTCTGAGGTTAAAAAAAAGATAATCTTTGGTAGAAATATTTTCGTTCGGTTTATAGATCATGTATTAATTGTCATGGGTTTACCTTATTTTAGAATTGTTTTAGGTTGGATGCTAAGGAAAGATAGGAAAGGAAGGAGCGTGGTCCTTTTGCACATATTCGGGAAATTTGGAATATTATTATTGACATGTGTAGAACGTCATATAATCCATATCAATACGTCACAATTAATGAACAACTTTTAGTATTCCGAAAGCAATGCCCTTTTCGAATGTAGAAAGTATGGGAAAAAATTGTTATAGAGTTAAATGCTAGTCCTAAAAAACAAAGACCTCTAGCCGAAATTTATGTAAATGAGTAACAAAACCAATTCATGACCATTGGTTGACATGGGTTCCTCTTGCTTGCTTCCATTTTGGATGGAAAAAATCGACACCCAAGTATTTCAATGTTTTGTTCAAAAAAATACATTATTATCTTACATACCAAAGAAAAACAAATTAGTAATGAAAAAACCGGGTAGCCGGTGGCAATAATCCATAACAATTATGAGACCAAAACAAGAGTGGAGACATTTGGCCAAATGTGTTTCAATGTGAGTTCGAGTAAAAACACACATAGATGGCCACTAGGTATGTTTTATGGTATGATGAATATGGCAAGCATAAACTCTTACATGATTTATGTTTTTTTATGCGTACCAATATTTGATTGATTTAAGTATTTGTTTAAGTTTATCAAATGAAAATGTTACGAACACATTTTATGAGAAGAAAAGCAAAACTTTTTTCTACTGTACAAGTAAAAAAATGCGCAAAAGTTGTAGTAATAAGTGCAAAAACCCGATTTTTTGAGAACACGACGGAGGTATTTACACAGTTTGTTGTGAAAAATAATAAAAAAAGGTTTTTTACAGTCAAAAAACCCGTTTTACGTTTCGCTCGTTACCTAGGGTTAATGATTTTAAAAAAACCTTGTCAAACATTAATAATGTCGGTTTTATGTGCCAGGAAGTAATGTTTAAACCAAACTAAAAGAGACTGACTGATTTAGGTTGATTTTTGAGACCAAGTGACATTGAGTCAGCTTACTAGATTTTTAAATTCGTGTTTTGATTACATCAGTCATGTAGCAGACTATGCATTCTTTTTCTTTGATGTCATCGAAAAAATATGGTTTGACCCCTTTTTGGGTAAAACATAATAATAACATTTGTTTTGATAAAATTGTTTTAGAGAACTATTTTAAAACTTTAACCCAAGTTAAAAAAATATCAAAATTCTTTTGCAAATTGTTCATCAAAATTTATGTACAAGAATATAACCGGTAGTTTTTTTATTTTATTTACAAAATATCATCATTGCATATGTCTCATTTTAAGACAATTTTTTTTTATTTTTTAAATTAAATTGAATTGAATTAAGATAAAATTTGAAGTTGTGTCTCGATTTTAACTACATTTTAATTCAGACATAATTTCTACTAATTTTCAAAGGGATTGATTATTTGACAAAATTAATAAAAATCCATAACAATCTTTGTTGTTTGCAAAATTCAAAGTGAGCTCCATTTTGAGTCAAAGTTACAATTAAATTGTTTACAGGGTCATTATCGCAACCCGTTGTAATAGAATTCTGAAAACATCTATAGTGGTCTGAACCCATCTAAGAAATCGAGACATAGTTTTAGAAGTAGGTGCCGGAAGTACACGTAACGAAACATGATTTTTCTCTAACTCATTCGTTTCAAAAAATCATGCGTTTCGTCACTAGTAACATTTTTGGATTGTACTCACCTTTAGTGCCAGCTTGTGAATACGGTTGACGTTTCAGATTTTTGGGAAATTTCAATTATTAAGAAATATTCTACATCTGCAGAGTTTTTAAAATTTCACATTTATAGGTTTCTGAAAATCTTGGCTTGATGTTTGTAGGCACAAAATGTCTAAAATACATTTATAGTGGAGTTACATGCAAACAGTGTGTTCACAATACAGCAACTGTGATCATATCCGAAAAATTTCTAGTTATTTTACCCTTAAAAAGATTAAGAAATTTACAAAAAATATATAAATATAGAGAATCGAGAAAACTTTATGATCCAGAAATAAATTTGTAACAGCTTCTAATTTTGAAGTTTTCTTTGAAGATACATTTCTGAGTAAATTACAACAATAGCGTTTCACATTGTAATTATTGAATAATTTTGGCGTTTTATTTTCTTCTTATTAAATTAAAAGTGTTTAATTAAACCAAATTAATTTAATTGTGTTTATTATCTAGCACTTTTTGTAATAATTACTTTATTTAAAACCTGCATTTTTACTACAACTTCAAAATTTACTTAATATTTACTTAAATAGGAAAACTCTGAAAAAATTGAAAGTGTTTTGTCTATGAGAGTTTCATCAGAACTGAAGGATATGCTTAATTTTTTTGTTTTGTGTGTGGTATGGTCATGGAAAGGTTTTTCAGAAAAAAACTTATTGTATTTTGGACAAAGTAACGCTTGTCATAATAACACCTCTCGACATGGTGTAGGTTGCCAGAAGATAAAAACGTCTGGACCCCTATAACTAAGTGGCGTTGCACGGAAAAAAACTCAAGTATTGGTTGAAGACAACGTCTCGTAGGGTGGTTGCTTCATCGGGTCTTAGTCAACGAATGTACACGAGTTTTGTAGCATTTTTGGTACACAATTTTCATTACAACTAATTAAGCACTTAAGTAATAAAATAACACACAACAAGCAAAGTAATTCAAGAGGAAAGTTTGTAAATTTTTTAAGGTGAAACGTTCCCTTCAACCAACACGGTGCAACGTTATTTCCAGTTATGGAGTTCCAGACTTGTTTTACCATTTGACAACCAACATCATCAATATTTACTATACTTATGGATATATTTATTAATTAGCTTCATTATTTTAAATGAAATCTATTGTGATGATGAATCGGCATTACAAACTCAAAAAAATCGAATACGAAGTTTTCATGTAAAAAAAGAAAACATCAAAAACTGCACAAATATTATATCTTGTTAACTGTTTGTGTTGAGTGTTTTTTTTAAATTATTACATCATTATTTTATGGTATGGAAAAAACAAAAAAAACTTGGGATATTGACACTAGTATGAAGTCAGCATTGTTGAAGTGACACTGTTAAGGCACTGTTGAAAACGGTATAAGGTTTCGATGTCTTATTGACTGATTAGCGCAAGATAAAGCAATTTATATACATCGTGAGAATAACTACTCCCTCTGCAAGAATTGTCCGAAGTTGACTACAAAAAAGCTGGTCTAAACAACAAAACAGAGTTAATGCGAAGAATTCCATTGGAATTACAAAGGCGTAGATTAGCATTTTGAGTAGCTACGTTATTTGGGGGAAAGCGAGATCAACTAAGAGGAGAAAAAAGAACATTATTCCTTATATAAGTATTTTTATGTCGGTATTTTCTACCTAGTACTTGGATTTAATGAAGAAAACTTTGCATCGTTACGTTTCTAGAGAAACGGGATACAAACACAGTGTACTACAAACTGTTTCAAATTGGTGTTACTTACAGATCTGTTCTATTCAAGGTTAGGTGTATTTACTGGAAGGTCGAGTTTCTGCTGCCTCTCCATTGTTTTGTGGAAAATAGTGGAAAACTGGTTTTTTATCTTACGGGGTTCCATCTTACTACCTATTTCTGCAAGTATCTTTTTCAGTTTCTACTTTATTTTACTATGTCATCCAGTTATTTAACTGTATGAAAGGTTTTGCTGGGTAGCTTATACTAAATTAAAGAAGCATTAATTTTACATCATCTATATAGAACTCAATAAGCTTCATATTGGATTGATGGAAAAGAATCCACAATGGCACATTAAGACAACCAGCATAAGCATTATTAGCATTGAAGACAAGGGTTTCAGTTGCTTTTTTTAAGTTTTCCACATATTTAATTATACAGGGTGTTTAAAAATACGTTCCCATATTTAGCCCACTTATAGATCTCATCAGTACAAACAAAAAAGTCAAAATAAACATAAATCCATAAATCAACAGTTTTTGAGATACATTAAATTAATTTAATTGACGCTCAGTAGAAGTGATTCGTCGTATATATCAAGTCAGTTAAAGAAGTGGGTAAACCAAAGGTCATATTTATTTCAACGAGGTTTTCAATAGAACAAATATTAGTATAAATACAACATTTTAATTACAAATGATTCTTAAAGAAGATGTTCAACATGTCCTCCTTGCATTTGTATACACATTTCGAAAAAGGTCCCGGATTTGTATGAACAGACTGGCAGGCATATTAAATTTGTTCTTGCAACTCATCTAAATTATTCACAGGACTTGAATAAACTAATGTCTTTAAACACACCCAAATGCAAAAGTCGAGCGGAGTGAAGTCGGGAGATCTAGGTGGCCATGCAGTTGGACCTTCTCGCTCTATCTACCTGCCGTTGTAATTTTTGTTTAGGTAATTTCTGACCAAGATTGCATAATGCGCAGGAGCTCCATCGTGCATCAACCACATATTAATTCTGTGGTTGAGGGTACATCTTCTAACAGCAGTGGCAAGGTATTCCGCAAAAAGTCAAGGTACAATTGACTAGTCAAACGGTTAGGCAGGAAACAAGGTCCTATCGGTGTTGATGAGTCGATTTAACAATAGCGTGCTGGTTTTCGTCGGCCCAAACATGGCTATTATGAAAATTAAAAATGCCATTTCTCGTGAAACCAGCTTCGTCAGTAAATAAAATTTTCGTAACAAAATTTGGGTTCTCCGCAACTTTTGTCAGCATCCTTCGACAAACACCAGTCGTGCGGCATAATCAGGCACAGTAAGAGCCTGTACCCTTTGAATATGGTATGGGTGCAATTGCTGCTCGCGTAACATTCTCCAAATTAGGGAAGAATTAATATTTGTTTCAGTAGAGAGTCTTCTAGTACTAGTACCGGGATTTTCTTCAATTCTTCTTAAAATGTTAAGTTCTGCCTCGGGAGTAGAAACTGATCTAGGCCGACCACCATCACCGTTCCTTGATTTAAACGATCCAACTTCGGATAAACGTTGATGTAAATTTGTAAAAAGTTTGGCACACGGAAGTACCCGGTTTGGGAATGCTTCGGCATAAAGGCGACGTGCCTCATAAGCATTTTCATCGGCCTTGCCATACATGAAATGCATGTCTGCCATTTCTGCGTTGGTATATTCCGGCATATTTAAAAATTTCAACAATGAGCAACAGCAACAACGACTTCAATAGCAACAATAACACTAACAATGACAGCCACACAATGATTACAACAAATGCGGCAACTAGACTGACAGAAACGAACAAATTTTGTTTTGTTATTTCCATAGCTGACGTGATAAATACGACGAATCACTCCAACTGGGCTTAGTAATTTTAATTTCAAAACTGCCTGTATCTCGGAAACGGTTGATTTTTGGACTTATGTTTATTTTGACTTTTTTGTTTGTACTGATGAGATCTATAAGTGGGCCAAATATCGGAACGTATTTTTTAAACACCCTGTATATAATCAATTTCACAATGATAATATTCAATAATATTATACAGGAAACCAAAAAATATTTAATTTTTTAACTATTTGTTTTTCAAAAAAATATTCTTATTCAATTTCCCTTACTACTATTTTTTTTTTTTTTTTAAATTTAATTTTAATTTTTTTTAAAGAAAAAAAAAATTTATTTATTAAATTTTTTTTAATAAAAAGTAAATTACTTTTTAAATTTCAGCCAACAAATAAACTTTACTTTCTTTTTTTGAATTAAAAAAAAAAAAAAAAAAAAAAAAAAAAAAAAAACAGCCACAAAGAAATAAACTGTTTGCAGAAAATAATTTGAGATTACATTTAAAAAAAATACTTTAGACAAAAACAGTTGAATTGAGAAGGTTCTAAAGCTGAAAATCAATTGTTGTCCCTAACACTTCTACAAGATCAATTAATTAAAAACACAATTTAGAAGTGTCGGATTGAAAATTTAAGAACATTTTAGTTTGTTGTAACTTTAGTTTCTTTAAAAATGGAAAAACAAGCGTTTACAGCAGAACTCCACATCCCCCCGATACGAGTAAACGTCAAAGAACGAATGGAAAGCATGGATATGTTGTAAAAGACACATGAAAAAACGTGTTAAAATAAATATTTTTGTAAATATTGTAAGATTTCAAAAATCTATCTTGGTTAATAGCCTTTTCGGCTTGATAGATTATGCCCAAAATATAATCAGATCTGCACCTATATATAAAACTAATATGCAAAGTTTTACAAAAATCTGTACTGATGGTTTCCTGACATTTTTATTCATAAAAGCATGATTATTAAAAAATTTCAGCACCGTCTAACAATAGTTAAATGAATCGAACTGCTAAGCCGTTATATGAACGCTGCCTAGAGAGTACCTAGGACAAATCGAGGTATCGCGCATCCAAGTTCCTTAAGACGGGTTGAAAATTCTGTCTTGAAAATGAAATTGCGTTTTTGAAAAAATGCTCAAACAAAAGCTATAGACAATGGAATTTCCAACTTTTCTCCTTCAACTTCGAACGGGTGGTTTTCTTGATATCTTATTTACATACTCCGGACAAACGGTCGGCCGTCGGACATTCGTGTCCCTTTCTTATTTCATAAAATGTGAAGTAATAGGTACAATCTCTCCGTCATGGATATACTAAAATTTTTAATAATAACTATTAGTAAACAAATTTATGATTAGAAATTTGCTAAAACAGTTTTATCAACAAAAATACTTTGTGGCGTCAGTCGTGAACCACCCTCTATAAATTAGTTTTATTAATGTAAATGAGTTTCACCTAATAATTGACATTATCGTACTAAATTTTATTTATGATACCTAAAGCAAGAATGTCAAATTTTATTTGCAATATGTTCGATTCAATTTTTAAACTTGCATGTAACATGTTACGAATTATGATTTTTTGTTACTCCTGTTAAACTGCGAGATCTCTCATCGCAGTTATCCCATTCGTTACAAAAAGTCATGCGTTCGTTAAAATTAAAATTTATCAGAACTTTAAATTATAATCAAATTCTACTTAAATAATTGAAAGATATGAATAATATTAAAAAATCAATATTTCTCATGAAAAATATTAATCAATCAGTAACAAACTTATAACAAGCACACTAATACGCAGTTTTATTTTTTAATTAAATAAATATTCTTCTATTTTTTGACGCTAAAGGTAAAATTAAAATTAATAAATGAAATTTAAAACAAAACTAACCACAAATTTAATAAACCTGCTTCTATTTATATATAAAGGGTTAACAATCAATAAACATCAATTTTCTTGAAATGTTGATGATGTCATGCAATATTCTTATTGAATACCACTCCTTTGTTGATCACCATTTTTTTCTTGTGATTGTTAAAAACGCGTAATTAGTTAATCACGTTATTGACAATCACTCAAAAAAATTCCGAAAACAAACACGATACTTGGGGTATTATAAGTGAACATTGCATGATGGTGTGGAAGAACCAATCAAAATTTAGTATTTAACAACATAAAAATTTCCTGAATTTTTTTGTGAACTTACTGATTAACTAAAACAATTTTGACAACAAAAGTAACCCCAAATTTAATTAAACTATTTTCAATTTATTCATCTCCATAAATGGTTAACGATCATCATCAAAAATTAAAATGGTGATGTTGTCATGCAATTTTCTTACCGAAAACCACTTTGATTGAATCTGGAAATTTTTTTTCGTGATTGTCGAAAGGGTGTAATTTTTTCACAATCACTCGAAAAAAATTCACATAAAAAATTTATTATAAACAAAGTACTTTGAAGGCATTGCTCCTTTACATGTAATTGACAAAAAAGATGTGGTAATATTAGTTTTTTACTGTAATTGTTGGGAACGATGTGCATTTCCAGACAGATTACAATACACTTTCCATTTACTTTACTTTGAGGTAAGTACTACAGCATAGTAATATTTTTGTAACCCAAAGAAGTATGTCTTTTCTTTGATAGTAATTCTTGCAGAGTTAATGACCGACGAGTACAGCATTACTACGCACTCCTGCCGTTAAAAACGCTTGCGAATAATTGCCTCCACATCTAAAGAGAATATAAATTACAACATTGTTAGAAATACAAAATTTTATCTTTCGGACTGTTTATATCAAAGATTACAAATTGTAACATGATCCATTCTTAAAGTGAAAGTTGATACGTCGGGTTTCTTCGGCAATTAAATTTTCAATAAAGATGTAGAGAAATTAATTATCGAACATAATAAGATCGTATAACTAAGCACCATATTCTATCTAGAACCTATTGATTTCAAAATGGAGTAGGTAAACTTGCTATAAGCGGCTTGGTTCTGGCCCAGCATCTCAACTCCCCTGAACGCTCCTTGAATAATAAGAAGCCCTAGCTGGGAGCAAAGTAAAATATCACAAACCTAAAACGTTAGCTGCACGTGACCTGCCGATTGATTTTATTTTATGCTAACGGAACATGTAGTCGAGAAAATTCTACGGCTTGAGGTGAAATTGAAAATCATGGACTACGGAAAATATTGTCGTTGTTATCTTCTCTGTTATTTGGTAATGCGTGGGTATTTTAAAAACAATCTAATTTATAAAACAACAATTAAACGAACAATTAATTTAAGGAACTATACATATTGATAAAAGTGACAATCTTACTTAATTTATTTTAATTACTTTACGAAAATAAACCTCGACTTAGATTAATTACAATGATGACAAATAAATCACTTCGGCACAACTTCTTTCGCTGTGTCACCACAACAAGTAAATACAAAGTAATTTAAATGTCAACGGTTTTATACAAAGGAAATTGTCACTCTTTAGTAAATAAAACTTTAATTCATTTTTGTAATTAGTTTAAGCAATCTTACGTGAAATTCTGCATTTAGTTTTTTCTTGTGTATGAAACTATGTTGCTTTCAGTTTGATGTAAAGAAAACTTTCAAACACTTAAGTTAAGGGTAGTTTAAATAGAACGAGTAATTACATTTTCAACATTGTAATAAAAAAATTGTGCGGATTCTTATATAGGTAAGAATTATACAGGTTTCTTTTTCAAAACATGTTTTTCAAAAGTCAATGGAGGTGTAAACAACCATCGGTTTTCAATTTAAAGTAAATAACGTCAGAGAAAAATTATTTTTCACAATGTGTGGTAACCGATGTTTACAGTAACATTTAGTTTTTAAATAAATTATTCCAAACAGTTATTGGAAAAATCGTGAAAGGTGTTTGTGGTCTTCTTGGCAGCTCTTGTTCTAGATTGTATAGTGTAGCTGACGAGGAACGGCGAAAGCCGAGAATTTGACTCGTAAATGCAGATTCTTACACCTTGTAGATACATTTTATAATCTTATTTGTCTGGCGACTAAAGTCTTGCACGTGTTTTTGTTTTAACGTCTTATTATGCTAAGCTTTCTTTGCTTCAAGTATTTGTTTTCCTTTATCTTTACGAATTTATTTAATAATTAAATGAAGTTACAGCTTTCATTAAAGTTTTATACCTTAGTTTAGTACGCTGTATAACTTTTAACCTCCAAAAATAAAAAAACGATGGTACGTTTACTTGGTGCAAGTAGTATAAGCAAATTATTTGGAAAGAAAAAGTAAGAGCAAATATAGTAGACACTACAAGTAATGACATTGCGTTGACAATTTTTCACATTACAAAAATATTAGGGAAAAAGGAAGCAAAGGGAGAAAATTATATGGTTTTGATACCAAAAAATGACAAGTTTTAACACAAATACCTATAACTAGTAATAGCAAAAAGGATTGGATGCATTCAATATTATTGAATTTGAACTTAGAAATGGAATTGCGTTTCAATGAGGATACTATTAGTGACTAACTTGTTCACCCTCAAAAAACCTTGTGTTTAAAACGCAGGATTGTTTCGAATATCTATTGGATTTAAGTTGAAGAAACTTCATATCCAATATCATAAGTAGGGATTACAAGTAAGCTTGAAGTTTTATTAACCAATGAAGAAGAAGTACAAGTTGATGATTTTGAATAGTTGGGTGCCATAGAAGACCTAAAAATCTTAAAAAATACAAAATCAAACATAGAGTTAAAAACCTTATAAAAAAAGATTGGTTACGTAACTTTTTTGTTCTCTGTTGCGGTAATATAATTTGGGTAATCAATGCAGAAACGAAGCGCACATTGCAATGTGAAAATATCCAAGATAGACCAAATATGGAATAAAAAAATCAGACAACAAATGAAAGTAGAGTGAAACTTAGAGACAAAATTAAAATGTGCAGTATATGGTGCTGTGGACACTTAATGGAAATAATTAATAGCCCATGAGAATTTTTTAATGGCTGTTCCTAACAATAAAGAAACGCAGAAAGACAACTGTGATTCTAGCATGAGTAAATAAGAAAAACAATAAAAAGAAGAGAATGTGTCCAGATTTTTCACAATTGTCATTATTTTGATCTACTTATATCGCATATCACAAAATATTCTAAAAAAGGGGTACCATCAATGAATAGAATGTTTCAAAATCCAAACATTTTAAATATTAATTTAACCGCTTTTTATGAAAATAGTCAAACTTTAACTACAATCCTTAATTGCTCATTTGATATTACTGAAAGCCAAAAACATTAAAATTTTTTAAAACCAGCGTTTAACACTGGATTCGTTAACAACACTGTTGGTATCTTACACCACGAAATGTTGCAGTAAGCAATAGTTTGGTAAATCAGAAATTTTTACACGACGACAACTGATTTTAAACACTTTTGAAAAACGTGTGAGTTACAAAAAATTATGTTTTTTTACATGTTTTAAACAAGGTTTCTTTTCTAATTTTGGAAAAAGCACCATAAAAATAAAAATAAATATATTTCGAATCCAAAATTTTACCGAGTATTATCGGTGATCGTTATCGTTTTCAAAATGCAGATCAAAACGATCTGACAACTGACGACAAGTTTCGTTTTGACACCTATTTTGTTTATGAACAATGTCATTTTACATGTCACAATTAAGAAAATCTATTATCACTGACAAAAAATGTATGGAGTTAAATTTAATAATTCTCCAAGTTCTAGTCGCAGATGAATACCCTTGTAAGAATTCCTTGAGGTGGAGGGATGAAATTACACTTGGCTATAATTAACCGTTACGTTTTGTAAGCTTTATCAAGGCTTGTTTAAATTTGGGAGTAGAACTCACATCTAACATTCAAGTTAAAATTTCAACAATAGTGTTAGATGTGTCTTCGACTTTCTAATTTTAAGAAGGCTTGATAAAGCTCACATAGGACTGGGCGAAACACTTCAAGGAATCCTTACAATGATATGCATCTATAAAAGATATATTTAATATCATTAAAACATAATAAAGAATGATTCTTACCAGATTAGAAAGGTTGACGTTTGAGCTCGACGATTTCAAAAGTCAGACATTGAATTTTGTCAAACTTCATCGAACCTGTAAAGAAAAAATGAATTATTAGTTTCACTGCCCAGAACATCCGTAAGAATTGGGGAAGTTTAACCATTACATTTTACTACGTTCTTTCTATTTATAACATTTTGATAATAAACAAAAATAGAATGCATAAGTTTTAATTTACTGTTTCTTATACTGTATGATGATGAAGTTTGGAACAAAGTTGATAACTTCTATACTGAGCGATTTTTCTAAAACGTCATCGATTTGGGTTTTTTAAATGTCACCTTTCGCCCTATAAATTATTACTGCGACTCCTCGGTTTTTGTGCAGTCACGTCGACATTACATTTTTAAACGACATCTAAACTGTTATTTTTTTGGGAGGATGCCTTGTTACGTAAACAAACATTTAAAAAATAAGTTTTTATATAAAGATATTTTTGAAAAAATGATAGGTATTTATTTCAAATATTTGTAAATTTTTATAATAGAAATTGTAATTGGAAACGAAAGATAAAGCGGTAAATAGCAAAATTTAAGATAAATGTTCAAATTATGTTCCATCGACTGTTTGGCACTGCCCCGCGCAAGTATAAACACTTTTCACACTACGCTCATAATTTCTAAGTAGATTCTTTCCATTTCAGCACGAATCCTTAAGTGTAAGTCTGCTAAACTAATTGGTCTTGATTATAATACTAAAGATTTTTTCTAGGAACGTATAAAGGACGTTCAGACCCCTGGGTTCTAGAAAAGACAACGTTTTCCACCTTAAAGTGGGTGCTTTTTTAGATCAGTGACCAGTTTAAAAAATGCATTGGCCTAAAAAAAGTTACCTACTAGAACGTGAGTTTTATTTAGAACATTATTCGCATAAGACCCAGGCGTGCTTTATTTATTATTATTTATTAATTACATATTTCTATTTTTTGAATATCAACCAATCACAGGCGAATTACGCGATAATTTGAGCGAGATTTGTTTGAAATCAACATTCTTGAAACTCTCTAACAAAATATATTTTGTGATTATAATGTATACCAGATAATTTTGAGTAAATGTTCCTGATTGAACATTAATTCTACGAGGACACCTGCACTCATAAAACGTTTAATTAAAATTATCGGCAACATTACAATCACTTAACATATTACTACTGAAAATGCCAAGTTACGGCAGTGGTATTTTGATTTACAGGTACAACCAAAAAACATTTAATACTTTTTAGTAGCCTGAGTGTAAAAAAACAATCTTGTTTTAATTAATCAATTTGCAAACTTTTTGTCGTTTCCAATTACAAAAAAGGTTTGATCATACTTCAGTGCGCCAAAACCGATGCCGTCAATGTAATAATTCATAAGGCGAAATGTGACGTTTAAAAAAGCAAAATTGAAGTGTCTTGGCATTTTGTGAAAAATCACTCTGTATACACATTATGAAGTTTTAGTTGAATATGCTCTTCTTCATGGAGGGGAGTTTACAAAAACAAAAACAACTCAGTAGGTTGCAATTGCTGACGTTTCGCTCAATATTGTGTGGGTTCCATTAAGGCTATTTCAAGAATGGGAGGGATGCTGGATTATTTCAATGCTTTCTCTGATTTTCTTACTAAACAAGAAAGAAAATATAGAATTATAAGAGGAATTGGCAAAATCTATTCTGTTATTTTTGATGAAATAATGCTCAACCACAGCATAGATTGATATTTGTTTTTTCGTAACACAATGGTTATGTTCTCAAATACGCTTGCTAATTAAACAACCACTTTTACCAATGTAGACTAAACTATACAAACAAGATGTACGATAACACCTTGCTATGATAGAGACTTTTTGCTATCATAGCAAGGTATATTTGTACATCTTGTTTGTGTGGTTAAGGTTTAAGCAAAACAAATCAAAAAAGATTTTGTCACAAGTTATGAAACAGGTATGATGATGTTTTTTTGAAGATGTTTACTTAGAACACCGTGGATTTAAAGGAGAAAATTACATGTCAGAAGAAAATACGAAAAAATGAACACTCAATTTTAAGCTTTTAATTGCTGAGTATTACTACTTGACATTCACACTCAATGATCTTCTTAACAATGTATGTATTTCTTCCAGTGGTAATTATGGTCTTGAGATGTTTAATGGTGCGGCTTTAGTTCATCTGCTAAAACCTACCACATGCTCTATGTTAGGACATCATGCAAAATAAATACTAAACCCATACTTGCAAAGTCAGTTACACAAGAGTAGTATTACCCTTACAATCTAGAGAGCGAGGAAAGAGTAGTTTTATGAGAGTTTTTGAAAAATCCCGTAACAAGGAAATGTTATTTGGTTATTCTTACAATTTGATGTAAGTTTTAGTTTTTTCTTAACTTAGTTAAGCCTATGTAGAAGTGTTTGTAAGAAATTTCAAGCAAACGTCGTAGCTTTCTTACGGCTTAACAACAGCCTGAAATTTATAGATACACTCCTACGGAAGGCTAAACATAGTTGAGAAAAAACAGATATATTACTTTATTTTTAAAAATATTTAATTTTTAGACATGGTGTGGTTGAAGTGTGTTTCTATGGTTGTCTTTGTCATAAGCACAAATTGACTAAATGACACAATAAAAACATTAAAAATAGCAATCAAGTTACAGATGCTATAAAACTTATTGCCAGGCTGAATTTTGGCTGTGGGGGAGGGTCTAGTAGAGATCCACAACAACAAAACAAGTCGTAAAGGAAACTCATCTACGATGGTTGGACGACATCAATCAAGAAGAGGTTGAGTAGCTGAGACAAGCAACTGACAAAAACCCATGTCTCTCTGTCAGTTGAATGTTTTCCTTTAAGGGGAAAAATTTGTCTTCCACTTTCTTTTGAGAATCAGAAAATATAAAATTTTAGAATTATACAGTAGTGTGTGGAATTCAAGAAACATTTTTGTCATGGTCTGCGTCATCTTTTCCAATAATGCTGTCATCAATGTTAAGTTCTAGTTTCAAGTTTGTCATTAAACATGACAACAAAACATGACAAATTATCATTGAAGTTTAAGCGATATAGTGAGAACGGGCTGTAAACACAGATTTATAGATTATTCAAAAACTAAACAAACTAAGTACATACATGACATTCCTTTTTTTCTCCAATTACCACTTAGGAAAGCAAGTGACTGTAAAATAAGATTTTTTAGATGTCGATAGTAATTTTTAGTAGTAAAGGCATGTCCTTTACTGGTAATAATGAATCTAAAGACGCTAATGTTCTCTAAATGAGATTGAACGAATCACTGTCCTATAGTACGACAAAACCAATATTTTGGATACTGTCAACGAAATCCAAATTACATTATTTAATAAAGAAATAAAACAAATAGAGATCCTTTTACTCACCTTCGTATGTATTGTTGAGGTGATATGGAAACTTTAATTAATTTTCTTCTCTTTCGTTAAGAAGCTTTGAAGCAGCATGTTTTTAGATCTGTTTTGCAAGCAAAGGTGTGGTTAGAGTATATTTCTCAAATAAACACAAGTTGACTAAATACAACCTGTGTGCAGAAATGATCGTACACAATAAAGACAAATAAAGAAGCATTAAAGTGACAGACGCTACAAAACTCATCTCCATCCTACATTACAGCTGAGGTGGCGGTCAAGTAACAAGGCAGTCTCGTCTAGCAGAGATTCAAAACAACAAAACAAGGATAGAAAAAAACACAACTACGATGGCTGGACGGGATCAAAACGGGGTCGACTAGCTGAGTCAAGTAAATGACATGGAAAAAGAAGGGCGAAGCTTAAATCCTTTAGTAAACAGGATGAGGAGTGAAGATAAAAAACATGTACTTCAATAAAATTATACCTTCTTTAGGTTGCTCTATCACCAGTGACTCATCTCTTTCTAAACTCACATTTTGACTACTATACGTATACTTCATGCACTAACTTATAGGACATGTAAAGAGGAGAATTTTTTTCCTTTAGAAATCGTTTTCAATAGTGTAGTTTCTTCACTTTTGAGGTGTGATTTGTTATCAAAGTTATTTTCAAATATAAGTTTGAGTTTTAAGGTCATCCCAAATGTTTTCTATTAGATTTTCCTACTTTGATAAGATATGGCAACACATCATGACAAATTGACATTAAAGTTTAAGCTATATAATGAGAACGGATGAAAACCTAGATTTATAGATTTAATAATGAATAGGGACACCATGAAATTGATGAAATTCATCTATGACTATGGCAACTATTAATTAAAAATAAACGTTGCTGAATGGTAATAAATAAATATTACTATTGTTATTAGGTAGTCAATCAGTAAAGCGTAACTACAATCATAAAAAAAGGACTGAGTTCCATTTTGTAGGTAGGGTGAGGTTCTTGCAAATGGACCTTCTCCTCGATTGGATCGCCCTAGTTTTAAAGCCTACGTAGTTTGCTAGTTTGTAGTAACACTCATAGGTGTCACTGCCAACAACAGAAATGTTGAATTACCAACGGATCTAGTTTGGTAGTTGTTCTTTGGTCGTCAGTACATAAAAATCGATTTTACGCACCTGTGTTATAGTTTTGTTTCACCTTAGCAAAGAAAATATTGAAGTTTAAAGTAAGTAAATCATAAGGACGTATTTTTTTCAGAAAAGCATGTGTTAAGGTAAATATCTGCAGTTTTTAAACATACTTTTTATTGTTCGATTGTTCAACAACTTCGAGGTTAGGGTTTAGTGCGTGTTGCTTCAATTGGACTATCTTTTGTTTCCACAAATAGACTGGTCCAATTGAGGCGACTGGACTGGTGCAATCCAGGCAACAACGAATCCATATTTTTTTTAGGATACCAAAAACAAAATATTGTAAGTGGATAGCTGAAGAATTAAATTTAGCAATAAATACTTACCGAAATGGTGAGCTGGGCCTAAATGCCAAAAGGCATTTGGAGTCAAAAATAAAATTGCCAATACAAATGTGAAATTCCATGGAGGTGTTCCCACCTTTTCAAATGCATAGAAATTGAAATAAAAGATTATTTGATAAAACTAGAAGATATGATGTTTGGTTTAACAGCACTTGACGTTCGCAAACTCGCCTTTGATATTGCCGAAAAAAATAACTTGCCTCATAATTTTAATAAGGAAAAACAAAGTGCCGGAAAGAAATGGTATTACTCATTTATAAAAAAGAAACCCTGACCTATCCTTACGGCAGCCAGAAAATACTTCTATAGCAAGAGCAAAAGGATTCAATAGAGAAAATGTACAGCAGTTTTTGATTTATTGGAAAAAATTTGTGACCAAAATAAATTGGATGCTATGCAAATATTTAACGTTGATGAGAGCGGATTTTCGACCGTACAAAAACGGTGTCAAAAAGTTATTGCGGCCAAAGGGAAAAAGCAGGTATCAGGTACGTAGGTAGGATATTACATTTGATAAAGATTTTTTCTGTTTATGCGTTTCTGTAAAAGCTGCCATTAAAATTTATCTCTAATGCTCGTTACTTATTTTATTTAGGGAGCTAAAGTTAATTTTTTTTGTTTTCAGGTATTGCAAGCGGAGAGCGCGGGGTAAATACTACGTTTGTTTGTTGCGTCAGTGCAGCCGGGCAGTACATTCCTCCAATGGTAATTTTCAAAAGAAAAAGAATGGCACCCGAATTACAAGTAGGAGCACCACCTGGAAGCCTTATCGAAATCTCCGAGACTGGCTATATTGATTCGGAGTTATTTGTAAAATGGTTGCAGTTTTTATTGACACTGTCAATTCTACAAAAGAGAAAAGGTTTTGCTCTGTTTGATGGGCATACTACGCATAGCAAAAATTGATGGAATAATTTTGCTGCAACTGCCTGGTCACACCACACATAAACTGCAGCCCCTCGATGTGTCGTTTTTAAACCTCTTGAAACATTTTACATTCAAGAAATGCAAAAATATTTACGAACGTATCCAAACTTGACTATATCACTTTTTCAAATAGCTCAGATTTTTACACCCGCTACCAGCGATCTGCTACTATTGAGAATGCGGTTAGTGGTTTTAAAAACACTGGAATATGGCCAGTAAATCGAAATGTTTTTGCAGAACACGAATATGCCGCAGCAGATAATTTACTAGCTGAGCCCATACCAATGGATATTGATATGACTGAACAAGACCAAGAATTGAGGCCCTTAGATTCAAATAACAAAGGTATTAACATGCATTATTACAACATAAGTGTGCTGTTTCCAAAAAGAGTTTCTTTATTAATTTTAGAGAATAACACAACTCCTCGATCGGCAACCCAGCTCGTTGTATCCGTAGCGGAAATATCTCCAGTACCTCAACCAAAATGTAAGAAAGGAAAGAGGCTTTCAAAATGGGCTCAAAAGGCTTGTGTGCTAACGGAGAGTCCATACAAAAACGATTTGGAAGCCAAAAAAATGCAAAGCAAAATAAAACCGTAAAAAAACATATTCTTGGATGATTCACCTACTGATCTGCCATCGACTTCTAGTAGAGTAAGCAATCGGAATACCACCAACAAGAAGTCTCAAGAAAAGGACAACTGGTATTGCGTTTTGTGTAAGAAAAGTACCAAACTAGACATGATTCAGTGTCAAGGATGTAAAAAGTGGGTTCATGCCGTCTGCGGTAACGTAAGCCCTCTCAGAAAGTTTTATTTTTGTCCTTATAGCCTCAGATTAGATGGATATGTTTTAGTTAAAACATAAAATGTTTTTATTTTAACTGCCATTACGTACCGCGTTAGAAAGTGTGTGGTCCGTTTGAGGAAGCCAGTGGTTCAATCAAGGCAACATGTTTTCACAAATGGACCATTTGCAAGAGTTTCGAAAAACGAGTTTTTCCTTAAACTGAATGGTTCAAAAAATGTTCTCTAAAATGGTAAAGCAGCAGAATATAGGATACCAACGCCAGATAACTTTTACTGTAGCCAAAAAGAAATATTGATCAGTAATTAATTAAAAACCCAAAAGTGGTCCAGTCCCGGCAACCTTTTTTAAGACATTTGAATGACAAATTTTTATTATGTTTATAATTTTAATTCCAAATTAAATTTATCACTAGTTACTAGGTTTTATATATAGATAACACAGATGTTTACGGTTATGTGCACACAAACTAAAACTTTTAGATAAATTTAAAAAATCATTTTCTTTGCATTAAAATTATGTACATACATACTTTATTTAATTTTTCTTTTGAGAATTAAAATTATAACATAATGGAAATTTACGATCTCTAAACAAACTCACATCGGAAAGTATCGCTGAGGTGTATTGAAATACGTGAGTTTTGCAAGCAAAGGTGTGATTGTAGTGTTTTCTAAGGATGTCCGATTACACAGCTCTGCAAATTTGGACTTTTTTTTGTGCAAATAAGATGGCTCAAGGTGTTTCCGAAGGCATTTAGCGCGCTGAACACGAATCTGGGTTCAAAAACTTTTCATCACGTCAGGTTTTCGAGAAAAAGAAGGTCGAAATCCCTAAAAATAGCGTTTTCGGCCATTTTTGAAAAATTGTAGAGGTAAACACTGACGTGCTAGAACCATCGCTATTGTCAGAAATTGACAATTGATTTTTGCTCTTTAAAATGAGCACGTCAGTGTTTAGCTTTACAATTTTTCAAAAATGGGTTTTGACCCCCTTTTTCTCGAAAACCTGACGTGATGGAAAGTTCAGCGCGCAAAATGCCTTCGGAAACACCTGGGGCCATCTTATTTGCCCAAGCAAGGCTGTGTTATTTACAAAAATTAATTTAATTTATGTGCAGTTTCATTCCATCTCTTTATGATCGTTTTTATACGAGGAGTAAAACAAACACAAACTACAAGCTTGAGGCTATATTACTAAACGTTTGTGTCCAAACAAAATATTATTTTTTAAAAAGTGAATACTTAATTAAACAAAAAAATATCACTACCAATTGCCACTACTTAAAAATTAATATTGAATTACTTAATTGATTTTCATAACAAAATAGAATTTAATTTCGAATTAAATTTATCACTAGATTCTAGGAAGTTTTATTCTTTTATACACAAATGTTCATGCTTATGTGTACCCAAACCAAAACTTCCTAGATAAATGTAAAAAGCCATTTTCTTGAAATTAAAATTAGGTACATTTTATTTTGTTTAAGAATTAAATTATACACATAACAAAAAATGTAACCCACATTAAAATTTAGTACATAACAGAAACTTGAATAAATTAATTGACATGATTAATACTATGTAGGTACATATTAAAAATTACTTCAATTAAATTCAACTTAAACACTAACGTATTTTACAAATATGTATAACAGTATTGAAATTAAAATTATATTAGTTTTTGTTTAGAATTAAAATTATGTAATATAATTGAAAATTCAATTCATTTTAATTCAGGTATTAAAATTATGTACATAATGGAAATTTAAAGCATTATTATTAAAGGAATTAAAATTAAGTACATAATGGTTATTAAAAATTTTATTAACAATAATAGCTTTCTTTTTTTTTTTTGAATTTCAATTTTGTTTGCTAATTATCATAATATTGAAACAAAAATTAAATTAATTTATTATTTAACGACAAGATTAAACTTTAGAACATTTATTTTTAATTTACTATTACATATCTATGACATTAATTTAAAAAATGTTATTTCACTTTGTCAATTACTAAAACTACTAGTAAAATCCTTAAAAAATTAATTGAAGTTTCATTATGTATTTATTTTTAAATCTTAAACCAATATCTATTATTTTCATAATTTTAATTCCGATTCAAATTTATAATTGATTCTAGAAATGTTTACTTTTCTTCACAAAAACCAAAACTTAGATAAATTAAAAAGTCATTGAAATTAAAATTATGTAAATAATTAAAATTTATTTTATTTTTGCTTAAGAATTAAAATGTTAAACACAATGGAAATGTAACTTACTTTTATTCAAGAATGTATATAATAAAAACTCGCTCAACTAAATTTACTGCAAATTTAGTTTTAAACAGTTTTATATAAATAAACAAAATATGTACAACAATAATTCAACGCACACTCTAATATACTAACGTATTTTAAAATTCTTTAAAAAAATATTTGAGTTTGTTTTGTAATAAATAACATATACAAAATTAAAAAATTTAATTTAAAAAAAAGAAAAAATTATGTAATGTAAATATCTGTAATTACTAATATAAGATTTTCCTTTTTCCTATTATTTATTTTGTTTGGTAATTAATAATATTAAACAAAATTAAATTAATTTATGGACTTTATTTTTAATTTCCAATATTTGAGCAACTAAAATTTTGTGATTTTTATAACTTTAAATTATAAAATAGAGAGCCACAGCAAAACATTACCTACTAAAAAGTAAAAATAAAATATTAAGTGATACGTAATAAAAATAAGAAAAATTGCAAAACAACGAACAAATTTAGAAAAGAACCCAAGTTTTATTTTTATTTACGTTCGATGCCGCATACAATTTGAAAATATGTATAACTCTATAATATTTTGTGCTACATTAATTTGCGTTCGTGTTTATCTAACCAAAACTGACATTTCATAAGATTTTATAATACAAGTAGTTTGAAACAAAGTTTCAAATATAGAAAATGATTCGTTCAACTGTAAATTTTCATACATATCTTTCAACAAATTTGTGTTTAAATCAAATAATCTCCCGCTTCAACTGACGTATATACGTCAGAAATCCGGTCAAAATCCAGCTCGTTGCAATCCGATTACGAAGGATAACTGGATTTCCGCAAAATGTATCTATTTTACAATCTAGACATGAAAAGCCACGGAAATTATGTCTGCTTTGGTTATATAAAGTTATTTATATACGATATTGCATTTCGGGTGATGTTACGGTAGTTGCAATCCAGGTAGATATAGTATGCCCATTTTTTGACGCATGACCGGTTCTTTTACTACCATTCGGGGTTTTAATATTATTAAATACAAAGTACTGACATAAAGGGGTTGAATTTATTATAATATCAGACTTCGAACCGATGGAACAATCACAATGCATCCAAAAAGCAACAATCGCTTCCGGTTCAAATTCATACTATTTACTAATTTTATTAAAAACTTCACCGCTTTACCTGTGTTTACTCAAAAATTTTACATAAATAATTCCCTAAGTACTTATTGCTTTTGAAAATTCAAGTAGAACAAGCTTAAACAGTAGACCAGATCGGTTTTTATCCAGAGTCACTTAAACTCAACTCTAAACATTCTTCTTTCTTTTGGGCGATTAAATACAATGACAGGATTAAAATCTCATCCTATTGAAATACACAAGATGGATTATGTACGGTATAACACCCGTAGTGCTACCATCATTAGTGGTTTTGTCATTAAATTTTTTGTTACGCTTTAACCTACTTTATTCGAAATGTGTCTCTACCCCTACAAATAAATCTTGAAAAAGTCAATATTTTCAATACAAATTCTCTTAATTAATCTCTCGTCACTCACGTTTTTTCTTGCTCAATGCACAAATTGGGTTTTTACATAATTTTAATGCTTATTTTGTGTATTTTAGTAGTAATTATGAAATTTAGATTTATGATTGGGGATTAATCAATAATCTTAAGTTGGTAATGCTTTACACCATTAAAAGCTCGATGTGACGCAAATACGGTTACAATTAATTTAATTTCTTTAACATTGTAGTAAACTGTGTAACACTTTAATTTCTCAATCAGGTACAGAAACTAGCCGCTTGCAACAGAATCTCACATCGTACGGAACACATTCGTAATTTTTAAAAGCTTTTGAAATTCGGTATTAAATCTTAGATTACTTAAGTTGTTTTTCCCACGTTTTTGGAATGCATTTACTTGCAATCTTAAGTATAAAATTTATGAAGGAAATCAAGTTTTAGTGTAAATCATATTCTTAAAAATATGTGAGATAAAGTGTATCGGATTTGTAATATGCTTGCTCAAATTTGTCAAGAAAAAGTTAAATTTATACCAAGTAAATTGTTAATTGAGAATAAGATTATGATGAGTAAAAACGTACTTATAGGGCGATATTTAATCCTTTTTTTCTATTAAAATTAATTATTCTACAAAAGCTGCAATATGACCATTGTTTGCATTTATTTATTGTTAATAACTCAAAACAAAAGAAATGCAATGCGCATAATTTTCAAAGTTTTTCGTTTGAGCGCGACTTTTGAGTATGTTTACTCCTAAAATTGTTACCTTTACACATAATAGAAACGTTCAAAAACGTTTAATATTTCAATAAATTGAAAGTATGTTAATGTAATTATTTTGCTTTCCAAAGTTAGTCAGATATGAGTAACGTGGCCGTTTTGTAAATCCTACTCTTAGACTAGACATTCATGATTTTTCAGAAAGTTTTTGATTTTAGTGGAGGACTATATTTGTTATTATCTATCTTTACTGGTCAAATTAAAAACCCAAAACGTCACATTCCAAAAATGACAAATTTTATCCAGTTATTAAACCTAATTTTTTTATCGTTGTTTGGTAAGAACTCAATATTTATAAAACATACTAAAATCATAAATTTATTTAAATTCCTACGTTTTCATAAAAATGACATAAAAGGCATAGAGCGATTGGAGAAATTTTACTCCCTCCCCATTTCTTCCTCTATTTATGAAGAGATTAATTTACAGTTTTGCTTGGTACAAGAATGGGTGAGGGTAATTCAATTCGTTTAGCGCTGAAAACGAATCTGACCTTGAAATTGCACCAGCACGTCAGGTTTTTTGAAATTGCAACTGAAATGGGAAACCATATTTTTTTGTTTTATTTTATTATTATTTGCATCGCATATAGTACTACTATTTGGCTTTAAAATCCATTTTCTAAATTATTCTACAATTTTTAAAATAGGGCAAAGTCACCTGTTACACTGCACCAAACTTACTTTTTGACAAATTGTTTAGTAGTCTGCCTACACATGGGTTAGTTGCAAAGCAAGATTCTACTTGGTAAAGTTAAATCAGAGGAAGATTCAACCATCATAAGCAATATCAGGAGAATTACTAATTAATGAAAGATCCGAAGAAGATCCGGTCAGTTAGGTACTAGTACTATGCGGTGCAATTGTGTAAAATTAAAAAAAAACAAATTTGGTTTTCAAAAGAAAGGTTAAAATAGCAATTTCTGACCATTTTACCTAAAATTTCAAACAAACCTGAGATGTTGGAGCAATTACAAAGTCAGATTTGTTTTTAGAGCAAAAAAAACTTCAAAAATCACCCTTCTGATTCTGAACCTGGCAAAAAAATCCAATTAAGGGATTAATGTCAAGAACATAGAGTTCTTCAGAAAGTGATGTTTAATAACAACTGAGGACCCATAGAAAATTGAAATATTAAATACTTTAGAACAATATCTGTGATTGCAGTGAATGCAGTAATTAAGGTTATATTTAATCAACCTTAAGATTATCTGAACTTTTATTTTTGTACTATAACAGAATTTAAGTAAAAAGATAAAACAAAATCAAATAAATTATTTAATAGGAAAAAACCAACCAATTTAATTACTTGTTTTTTTTAAATTAATTAGTTACGGACGTACTACTTATATCAAGCAATCGAAGTATTTTATTTTTACTTCAGTATCATCATCACCATCATCACTCAACTTCTTCAGTCGATTGTTGAACATAGGCTTCCCCAATATGTCGCCAATTTTTCCTATCCTGTCGCCATTCGACAATCTTTTTTTTCCATCTACCATTTTACCAAATTTTCTGCCCTACTCCATTTTTTTCTTTCTAAAGCTCATTATAACGCCTTCATCGCTTGTTCTTTAGTTAGAGTTATTGTTTCTGCTCCATACCTTAGGACCGGGATAATACATTGGTTGAAGTTTTTTTTTTCAAATTAGTTCGAATATCGGCCATTTTGTAATTTTCCATATGCGGACCAACCTACGCTTATTCTCTTTGACAACTCGCACATTTGGTTATCTCTACAAAATTTTTTTAACGGCCAAGATAACAATATTTTTTAGATAGTTTCAATTTCTGCATTCTCTAGTTTCATCTCTTCATTGAATACTAGGTTGGTCATTATTTTGGTCTTGTCATAATTAATTTTCTATCCAACTCTATGTTTGCTGTAGTTTACCTAGTGTTTCTCTAACTTTTTTATAGTCATCCCTAATTAATAATGCAGTAAATCAGAGATGGCTTAAAGTTGTAAAAATCTAACTTCTTATCAATTCTGGTGGTGATTATATGGGTGACTATTTTGTACAGATGGTTCAAGAGGCTGATGGGTATATAGTTTCCCAACTTTGCCTCACCCCCTTTCTTGTTATTGAGTTGTTTTAGTTCTTAGGTATATTTTGGTTTTTTTAGACACAAGTTGAATTTTTCGGTGTATCTATTAGTGTAGGGCCTCCCAGTTTTATCGCTTCCGTGACAATCCCGTCTTCCTCGGGAGCTTTACTGTTTTTCTTTTTCTTAATAGCGCTGTAGATTTCTGCTTTGGTGATATCAGGGATGTCTTCAGATCAGTACTAATTTGTAGATACAAGTTTTCTTTGTCGTCATCGTTTTGGAATTTTGACCTATTACGTCGCACCTACCATTTCTTGGTTTACTAATTTTGTTAAACCACCCAGAAACTTTTGGTAGCATTAAAAAAACGACATAAAAACTCAACATAATTTAAACATTTTTCGTATACTACATTATGCTTTACAAGTCATCTACGTGGACTGAGCCTGTACACCGTCTAAAAGCGGTCGGGCATTACGCCACCTATCAGTAATCGGCGTTTTGGGAACATTTCGAATACCATTGGCTCTATCAGCCACTAACCAACTTTTCTCCGTCCTCGTACGTTATATTTTAATATTGTACTTGGTATTCTCGTCTCTTCCATTCTGTCCAAATGCTTATATTTTTCTGCTTTTTCTTATAGAGGTTCTACTTTCAATTTATCTCGTATTACATCGTTCTGGTCTATATTGTCTTGTAACTTCTTCTATTATTTAGTTCTTAGTGGCCGATATTTTCTTTTTTGTAGCCTATGTTTGCTTCCATGTGTAGCTACTCGAACTGCTAGTGTATTATACATATGAATTTGTGTGTAGAGTCGGGCTTTGTTTTTAAGAGTTTGTGCAATTGTTCCGCATATTGATTTGAACTTGTTGATCTTATTTCTGTAGTCCCTGCCTTCTTCGTTCGTGATGGCGCATCAAAGATAGACGTTGGGACAAAGGAGGAGAGTTGTGGGTATTAGTAATCCATCTACATAAAAGTAACAATACTAACAAGACTCACCAACAGCCTCGGAAAAGTGGACGAAAGTAATTTTCTTTATGCCTACGTTTCGGTCAGGGATGGACGATCTTCATCAATGCTGAAAACACCTGAAGGAAAAATTAAAGTTTGGGGTCAAACCGATAATTACGTCACACTTCATTCAAAATCTAAACAAGCCTAAAGTTGTACAATAATGTCATTAAAAGTGGTCAATTTAGATTTTGAATGAAGTTTCACGTAATTATGGGTTTGCCTCCAATTATTCTTTTTTAGCCTTGATAAAAGTCAGATATCTCTACTGAAACGTCAACATAAAAAAGGTTTTCATGGAGTTTTAATTGACCCTCCTACAAAGAAGGCGCAACAATATATTTTGATAATTTTCATTTTATTCTTTTTGGTTTGTTATCTGCTAGTTTTTTTAGAAATACTACTTTTTTTATGTCTAAGCTTGATGGGGTATCATGGTCTAAAGATCTTTCTTTTATTTTTTGCTCGACCAATGTCGCATGGGTTGGAAGTGTTACTAAGATTCGATGCGCCCCTCAGCTGGTTTTAAACTTTTGCATATTTTTTTATTCGCATTGCGCCCTTACATTCCAAATACAATCTTTTTTTAAATAAACTATAAAAAATCCAATGGTATCAGATCGGATATCTTCGGTTCCTATTCATTGGTTTGGGTTATGTAGTGCCTCAAATTTAACCGTACCTTTTCTAATTAAATTTTCTAAATTCTAAATGTAGTGCTCCAGTTAATGTACCTATGTACCTTGATAGAATTTTGGTCTAATGAGATGAACATCTACCATTCCACACCCAACGTTTATGCATAAAATATTAACAATTTTCTTGTAACTGATAATGGCAATTTATGATGTCGTTACTATGAAACGGACTTTCATGTGACCACATGATCGAGTTTAATTTTTACAAAAAAACTTTACAAAATTTAATCTTTTTCCGTAGACACTAGGAAGTAGATTTTGATGTAGATGAACCTTGTATGGTCGAAATCTATAAATTTTCAAAGCATCCTACCTTTATCTTTATTAATTTTTGGTTGAAAAATAGTTCTTCTCATAAAGAAATTTTAGGATTTTCCAAAAGTGGATGTGCCTTTTTAAAAAGTTTTTTGTCTTGAATAAGCCCCTATGTTGATGTCGCGATTTGTGTTGGACAAACCGACATAAAAAAAGTTCTTCGCCTTAAAGAAACCCCTATCTGATAGAGGCGAAACGTCGGATATATTACTGTATTATACATATTTGAATTCCTTTGTCAATTTTAAGGTTTTTTTGTCAAAAAGTAATAGACAAGTCAAAATTGAATATCAGTCATGATACATTCCAGAAGTTAATAATGATGAAATGTACTAAGATACGCCAAGCGCAAAACTTCAATCAAAGGTAACGGAATTATTTGTAATCAGACTACAAACTTTTTTTATTGAATCAAATGCAGAATTCAATTACCTTTCTAACGACATAAGCATGCTGGTATTAAAAAGAATATCAATATAGTGACGACAACAAGAGATCGGCTAACAGTGAAAGTGTATTAATACCAAATAAAAATATTTGCATAGAATCCAATTAGACTGTATCGGAATTGAGTACATATAAAACTTCACTTTCTGCCACTATGGTGCTATCAGCACATCTCGCCACCTGCCAACGAAATTAATGTTTTAATTAAGAATGTTTGTTAAGAACATATTTTGTTTCGTAATTAATGTTTTATTTTAATTTTAAAATATATTAAATATTATCTGAGCCTTTATAATACATTGTCAAAATTAGACTTGGTTTACAGTGACAAGAATGTGATGAGCAACACGTGTGTGTGTGTAGATTGGCTTATTGCCACTTGTATTCTTATACGGATTTTTTCGGGTTAGAAAAATACAAAAATTCTAGATGAATTTAATTTAGGGCATACTTGTAAATGAATTCGTAGAATTTTGAAAAAAATAAAAATATTTTGATCGAAATAAAATGTTTCGTTACGTTCGTTGCGTTATTGGAAAATGTGTGTCGAGTATCAAGTTGAAATGAAATCATTTGCGAAAACGTAATGATTTATTTTAACATAATCTGCAACGAACGCGAATAAAAGAAAGAATCAATGGCTGTATCAAATCATCAATTCGTCATTGATTAGTATTCAGAGTTATGACAGTCGTATTCGTGACTGTGAATACATCTAGTTAACCATTCATACACGTTAACAAAGCGAGAATCCCATATATTAAAATCTCGCGAACCTGAAATATACAGCATCCCTACAGCTTTGCAAATAAGGGTGAATTTAGTTTTGCATACAAACCTTAATATATCAAGAGATACACAATATGAGCCGTACCCTTTTTTGCATATTTTTTTTTCATGTGTATAACCCTTTAAAAAAATTCCCACCCCAAAATAATATATGCGCGTTACCCTTGCTCTGTCTTCAGGGTGTTTTTTATTGTGTATACGTAACCCTTTTACCCCAGAATCTGACACCAACCTATTATTTTCTATCACAAATAAAAACGGAGTAAACGAACTGTGTCAAGATTTTCTTCAGATTGCGACCCTGACCTGTAAATTGGATGCGACCTAAAAATGAATTCGATGCATCGATTAGACATGTGTGTACGTATAGAAATACTTAGACATAAGGAAAGGAAGAATCGAATATTTTGATTAAAGTCTAAAGGGGAGAGTAATTTGGTAATCGCATATAACTGGGAGTTACGAAATTGATTCAATATTCGAATGAGAAATTGTGTACGTTTGCAATCATGGTGCAATTTCCTAATTATTCGCCAAAGGATTTATAATATTGAATATTTAATTATTTATTCGACGACATAGTATTTGACTCAGCCGTGTTTATTAGACGTTAATAAATTACCCGAAATATCTGTGACATAGATTTTAATAGAATAATCGCAGCTCCATTATTGGAAATTAGCTGCTGTATTATTCATGCTTCTAACTGAAAACTCGAAAACTTTACTACTTACTTAAATTTGAAGTAAAATTTACTATTTTAAAGAGATTGACGTGTGTGTTCGAAAGCGCCGCTGGTTTATTTGAATAATAAAAGCCCAAAAAGATAAAATTGCTTATACTTAAATCCGAACTATCCACACATATACAGAAGCTGAAAATACATTATCAAGTCTTAGTAAAACCCTCTTTATTTTCTGTAGACATAAATTTTCCAATTTCAGTCGCCCTTCTTATAGATCTCTAGTTTATTCTGGAGGGTTTGCAAACTACTTCGAAACTAAATTAAGCCTTGGAGGAGGCATCTGTGACCACACCCTGCATGTTGCGAGCGAACATTTGCATGTGACGTATTTTATTGCTGCCATCAAGATAAACTCAAGCTCGTTTAGAATGTGATGGAGCAATGAGTTTCTGCAACTTTACAATACAAGGTTTGATCTTCACATTCGACTAAAGATATCTACAAATCCCTTGCATTCACTCGTGTTTACTGAAATGCTGTCTCCTTAGAAAAATCTTTTTTCAGATGCTTTAAGGTAATACGACGATGTGCTTCGACGCATTCCAAATTATTTCTTCTGTCGTTGTTGGTACTTCTCTATAAAAATTCGAGCTCTTTGGATTGTCTCTATGACAAGAATTACTTTATCAGTAATACTCTGTTAATTAAAATTGTTTTTATACGCAAGAAACTTCATAAAAGTTAAATTTATGAGGCAACAATTATAAAAGTTTGTTTTGTGGAAGTTTACCGAAATGAAAACAATATTAACAGTTTGTTTGGTAAAAAATTAAATTCATTTCATGGTTTTGAGTTTCAATTTTGTTTATTATTATTTTTCAATGTTTAGAAATAATTAAAGTACACCTGCATCATAGCACGCATCCTTGATCCTTATTAATAATAATAATATTTAGAGTAAGTTAAGTTGTCATAATGTGGCCTTAACTGCGCTAACCTTTTACAAAATTAGTTCTAATTACATAACTATGTCTACACCGCGTATGTTTTTGAATTTTTAGATGGAAAATTTCATTTAGAATCTTTTTTAGTTAAACTAATGATTAAACCTTACCATGCTTATCTATTTATGGTTTCAAAATTTTCACACCTGGCTGACCTTTTAATGCATTTTAAAGAACAATTTAGCATAAGTATTTGTTAAAGAATGAGAATCACTTTTAAATTAACACTCTTCGACAAAAACTAAAAACGTAAAAAAATCATTTTTTAATAGAACGTTATGCGACAATATATATCTTTTCCAAATTACTTCAAAAAAATTAAAAATTTATTTTTTTCATTAGTGCGACTGCTATGTTTGCATTGAAGCCTGAGGAGGAAGCCTGTTGAACGAAGTTTGCTCACTTCGTGTCTGGTGGTGTTAAATCTGGAAATCTTGCAGGACACCTCCATGGTCTTAACCTCTTTATTCACCTATCTTTGGAACATTAATAATGTATAGATGTTATGTATGTTAAAAAATCTTTTTACGTAAAAACTTCACCCGTCCAAATAATTATGCCCAAAAGTTCTCTTCCTCTTGTCTTCGAAGATATAACATTTGAGAATAAACTTATGGAAATGATGGATTTTTAAAATTTTTTGTATTAAACATTTATTGATTCTACGATCTTTTTCACCAGCTCGAACTGAGACGTTGGAATTTGTCACAAAATAGAGCAAAATAACCAACAATGATTTTTGGCGGATTTTTCCCAAACCTGTTGTCATCGAGGGTAATTTGGACAGTTTTCGTTGAACATTCTGCAAATTCTACTAAAAATTTTATTTCGTTTTTATGAATTAATAAGAAATGGTACACCAAAAAGGAGATCGAAAGATGAATAAAGTCCAAGAGATCAAGAGCATCGGAATCCGATAGTGGACAGACTACCGTCCACGGATGTCCAAAGTCACAGACCGCATTGGAAGATTTTGTAGACCATCAGTTAAAAAAAGGGCTAACGAGACTTTGTATTAACATCCGGCGGAATTTACCGTATATCTTCTTCTTCTGACATAAATAGAAACCATCAAGAGATCGATTTGAAAGAGGCTCAAGAAAGATCAAGCAAACTGCCACCGGGGACACAAAGAGAAGTTAGCGCTAAGCAATGAGGATCACAAGAACACTTTGAGAGCTCCATATTGCCATTATGGCTTAACAGTTATTATAACAGATTGGTTAATAAAGAAATTGAGATCTACAGACATTTAGGCAATTTTAACAAAAAGGAAGAAACCCTGAAGCTCAACCAGACCTATAATTCAATCATCAAGAACAATCAAACGGTATCTTACAAATGTTCTCACTGCACCGGCGCCGTGAAAGTGACCTCTGAAGAAGCTGACCACTCGTGTTAGCGAAACGACGGTCTTTAGTCTGAAATCTGTACGACACTAGTTCACCGACAGGTCACTTAGAAATAAGAATATACTACATGACATTGTAGCGTTTTGACTTAACAACGAAAAATGAAGCGTTGTATTTAAAAAAAAATACCTTTTTACATCATTAGTTTATGTGAAAGGGTGTTAATTTGTTGTCAAAATTAATATTTTCAAAACGGCGGATCCAATGCGGCAGAAAAAAACATTTTACGAGTTTTTCTCAGTTTAATAATTTTCTACCAAAAAAAGTGCATTTAAGTTTTTTTTTTCAAAATGGCCAATCTAATTGAAAAGTCAAATCCAAAAAGATTAAGCAAAACTTTTGACATAAGGTCTTTGACGTCAAAATTGTAAATTTGAGAAAAAGAATTCATTATGAAGAGTAGAATATTTAATAGCATGAAATTGATAGGTTGTTAATTTACCCCCTACCATTGATTATAGAAGGTTAAATGCCCCTACTCAGTAAAATCTAAAATCGTAGAAGCAAATTCTTTACTTTTCTCCTTTGGTAGATAGCGAAGTAGATGCTGGATATATGAGATGTAATTAGGTGTTTGCACAATTACACTAACACAAATTATGGCATTACATTACTGTTACAAAATCCCCTCCAGCAAATTAGTAGTTACTTCTCTAAGAGAATGGCCACATACACCGACTCCTCCGGCATTACCATCGACATCAACATATTATGTGGCGTCCCACAAGGCTCTGTACTTAGTCCTTACCTCTGGAACATATTTTTTGATGATCTGTTTAACATACCTTTACCTTAAGATTATCTTATAACAGCCTACGCCGATGATATTTTACTGTTTGCTTCTGCAAAAGACACTACTCAAGTAGTCGATATTGTTAATGTATCGCTCAAACCCATCACGTACTGGATTCACAGCAATTGCATGCAGTCGTCTTCTCTGACCGGAGGAAACTGAATAAGTTTCACTTTTCTATATACAATCACCAGATTTTTCCTAGTTCATGTATCAAATAATTTGAAGTGGTTATGGATAAAGACTTAAGCTTTAAAAGCCACTGCATTTTTGTCGCAGAAAAGGTTGGCTGTACGGTCAATGCTCTATACAAAATTATGCCCTACACACGAGGTCCCAGCCACGCTAAACGTAAGGTTCTGGCTACTGCAATCATTAATATAATCTTATACGGGGCACCAGTATGGGCTTCTTGCTGCGAGATTGCAATATACTAATTAAAACCCAAAGAAAACTGGCATTGCGTGTTAGTTTCGTTAACAGAACCGTATCAACTGAAGCATCGCTACTTATAGCAGGACTCACTCCAATCGACCTACTCCTTACTGACAGGAAACAACAGTTTTATAAACACACACATACCACTTTAGAAGGATCTACCCTGTCAAAATGGCAACGTAGATGAGCAAAGTACAACCGCACCTAATGGACACACCAATTAATTCCAAATATCGACGTTTGGATTAACAAGACTACTTTACAACCCAATTTCTCACAGGTGATGGAACCTTTAATAACTACCTTGCAGGTATGAAAAAAATGTGTTCACCCATATGCGATTACTGTGATTAAATCGACGACGTGTATCATACTTTTTTCGAATACCACAAATGGCGCAACATGAAACCACAAGGCTTCACTCCTGCCACCACTCCTCCTTTTATGATGATTAATCTTATTAACTGGACTACGTATAGCAAGTGGTTTAAGTCAGTTATCCAACTAAAAGACACCAATAAACAAACTGCCTGTTAACTGACAACTAATTTAACGAGAACAACAATTCAATTGGCATAGTTACCAGTAACGCCCAGGTTCCGAATAGGCTACTTCAGCGGAACCGTAAGATTGCCCCATACGATGTAACACCATGTGGATTTCGTATGGGTTTAAACCTGCAATCAAAGGAGAGTTTTCAGTCGGTCGGCATCAGCCAACCCGACACTACTGACCAACTAGGGTAAGTATCCGTTTGCAGATTTTCTCTTCTTTTAAAAAAAAGCAAAACTGAAAGCTCGACAAGAGCAGATAAGGGACTTTGTACGAGAAATCGAAAAAGAGAGAAACAGAAAACAAAGCTTAGATTTCGTTGTCAATCATATCAAATTAGACCTCTGAAGAAGCAAACCACTCGTGTTTGCAAAATTATCAACGGTGGTTTTTAGACTCGAATTTAGATGACATTAGTTCATATATAGGGTGGCCCATTAGCGCGAGGAAGGTAGATATCTCGGAAACTATTAGGGTTAGAAAAAAACTTTTGCAATAAAAGTTGTGCAAATCAATGAGCTGCACATTTTAAAATTATTTTGTGTATACAGGGTGTTCTATAAAAATGCGACACAACAAAGTTATGTTTTGTTAAATGGAACTACCCATTTTTTATTACAAATTTGAATATTTTCGGAAATTCTAATGTGACTTTATGCATTATACATAGTGTCTAAAATGGAGGGTTTTTGCATTATTGCACTTTTTCCGGAAAAATTGACTTTTCGAAAAACTTAAATAACTCAGTTGTCCTAGAATTTATCCAACAGCGATTTCGCAGCTTTAATATGCATTACATGTGCCAGCAACAGCTGGTGGTTCACTTTTCCAATCTTTGAGTAATCAGTTATTTAAATTGAACTCCCTAAATTTATGGATAAGTTAATTTTTTCAAATGGTACACCGTAATTTTTTATGTGTATAATCTCATAAGCTTTCTAATGATAATATTGTAGGTATCTAACTATTAATCAAAAATCCGTAAGAGTTAGATACCTACAATCTTGTCATTAGAATGCTTATGAAATTCCACGTACAACGGCACATAAAAAATTAGGTTATCCATGAATTTAAGGAAGTTTAATTTAAATAATTGATTACTCAAAACTTAGCAAGGTTAGAAAGGTGAACAACTAGTTAGCACATAAAATGCATATTAAAGCTACGAAATCGCAGTTGGATAAATTCCAGGATAACTGAGTTATTTAATTTTATCAAAACGTCAATTTTTCCGGAAAAAATGAAAAAATGCAAAAACCGTTTATTTTAGACACTATGTATAATGGATAAAGTTACATTAGAATTTACCAAGAAATCCAAATTTGTAATAAAAATTGGGTGGTTTTATTTAAAAAATCATAAACTTTTGTTATGTCGCACTTATATGAAACACCCGGAATAAACAAAAATAATTGTAACATGCGCAGCTCGTTGATTTGCACAACTTTTATTGCAAAAGTTTTTTTAACCCCAATATTTTCCGAGATATTCACCTTCCTCGCGCTAATGGGCCACCCTGTATATATGATCCTGTAACGCTTTGTTTGTTCTGAAGGCTTTTCTGGTATAGCATATTTTATTAATTTGAGAAAAGATTTTATCTTTTTAATCCGGCTTTATTGATTTCACCTTTTTAAAGGTGAATTTAGTTTTGCTGTTGTTATTCAAGTGATTTCGTGGTCTTTTCAGTTCGGATTTCGTTGTTCGGATCCTTGGTATTTGAATTGCTTTTTTTCTTTTTGTTGTTTGCCAGAATATTAAATTTAAAATTTTCTTCTATGTTATTTTAAAACTGCTGCCATCTCCTACCTTTGGCTTTTTGAATACGTTGGTTCGAAATAAAACAAGTGCACCGTAACCTACAAAATTTTGATAAAAAAAATGAAAAACTGTTTTAACCAATTATCTTTAATTATCCTTAAGATAGGGTTTAGTTGTTATATGGATTTTTATACCTGCTATAATTGCGTTTTAAAAAAAAGTATTTTAAATAAAAGTTATAGATAATAAAATTTTCCCCCTCACCTCTTTTTGGATAATTAATGTTTTTAGATATATTGTTAAAACAGTTAGTGTCCCATGATTGTCCCATATATCAGTCACTACTAATAGAATAACTAAATTTGTAAATATAGATAGCACCCTTGGTTTGAGGGACTATGTCCAAAATCGACAAGTCAAGTTTTATAATAATCGGACCAGTAGTGGTTTCTTTGATATTTACATAACAACGCTTAATTATTATTATTTAATTAGAAATATGTACCTAAATTTATCACCAGGTGCTAGGGAGTTTTACTTTTCTACACCCAAATGTCGTATTGTTTATCGTTATGTGTATATAAAACTAAAACTCCCTAGATTATACTGATAAATTTAATGACATATTGTTATGTTGAGACTTAAAATTATGTAAATTGATTTAATTTTTGTTGAAGGTATAAATTTATGTATGTATCATAGAAATTCATGGGAGTGTCATAATAGTCCGGCGCAACGGATATTACGGACGAAAAAGTATAAATTCGAATAAGGCAAAGCCGATCGGGGTGTCTACTAAGAACAATAGAAAAAATTATATATATTATATATAACAGTTTATAATTTTTGATCAGTATAAAATGTTTCTGCGATAATTATATAATTTGATACTATTTAATAAAAATTAAATATAATACGTAAAATTTTAATTTACAACTTTCAGTATTGAAATAGTATATTTCGGCACTTTTAGTAACCCAAGTTAATATGTATCATAATTTTCGAAACGTCCAAACCTTTCTATTTGTCACCATTAATATTTTCCTTCAGTTTTTCTTCATCGCCAGTTTATAGTGTTTGTTACAAGGGTTTTAATTTTATTAAGAGCTTAACATGATACACGAAGTGAAAAATATTATTAAACACACATAGATTAATTACATTTAAAAGATACACAAAATTGCCCTAGTAAACACAGTTAAAAATTAAGAACCTTACAATCAAATACATTTGTTGCGCCATTAAATTCAAAACATAAAGACGCACTTTTAACAAAATAAATTTCAATTTAGTTAATTTTAACAACCTCAGACAGTCTGTAACATTATCAGAATAAAATACGTTTAAGTTATATTCTTTTTAAAGCAATTGTATGTCGCGTAGCGAACACTTCATTAAAAGAGCAAAAGGTTTTACTCCCCACTTTATAAAACTTTCTAAAACTTGCGCTTTTGTCGGAGTTTATAAATACTTTTAAGAATAAATTTGTTGCAGCTAATATTTGTATTACTTTATACACAAAGGAGATTATGTTTGATTTTCCTTTCATTTGTTTTATTAATTAAAGGAAACAAGAGGCATCGAAAGTCTCATTAATGTAATTTAGTTTTTTTCTTTGATGTCGCGCAGTTATTATTATTTTTTAAAACTTTTACAAATGCTTTAAATTTTACTAGTTTTAACGCTATTGTTTTACATATTTCGCGTATTTTAACCATTGCGAAATTGAAATTCCACGAGTTATTAACAGTTTGAAGTGCTTGTTTTTCTGTGTCTACATTGTAATTATATATTCAAATGTTAAAAAAATACGGTTTGCTTACATTTGGAAATTTCCATATTTTCAATTTTAAGTACCTATTTAAATTTATTTATTTAATTTTCATAAACATTCTTGTATTCAAATTCAATTTTTCCGTGTACTATGGAATGCACCGCAACCTAGTCCTCGATAGTCTGATTTCAACTGTAACATCTTCAACGCAGTGGTAGGTATACGTCGTATTAATGGTATAGGAGAGGAGAAAAAACAAGTAGTGGTTGAAAATTAGCAATGTAATTCCATGTCACACTTACGATTAGCTATACTGCATAATAAAATGCGGAAATGAATTTCTAGAGTTAGACAAAAAACCATGAAAAACTAAATTTCCTGATAGTCGCTCAAGCTAAGAATGATGTAATTTAGAAAAGTCTTTGAGAGTCTATGGATTTGACATTGTTGAGAAAACTAAGACTTAGCATGCAATTCTGTGTACCGGGTGACCCAATAAGACTGTTCCTCGGCCATAACTCGGGAACCGTTCGTCGTATGACTTTGGTGTAAAAAAATATTAGATAAATCGGTCATGAAGAATCGCAGGAAAATATTTTCAAGTTTTAAAAATGACCACCGGAGGGCGTAACTGCCATCTTAAATTTTTAAATTGCATTTTCTATAAATTTCGCATAATAAACAAAAAATTTTTCACATTTGTAAAGAGAACCAGTTTATCTATTATTTTCGTAAAAACAGAAATTCAGTTATTTCAAAAACAAAGATTGGAGGGGGTTGTTCAATTGTTTTTGCAATAACCTGCTTTAACTTCTTGAAAAGAGCATTCCTTAAGCAATAAGACAGCAACAGACCATTTCATAAAAATAATTCTGTAAAGTAAATATATTATACCTACTAAAATCTTTGTAAATGGTTCCAAAATATATTGGTCTAACATATTCGAATTCGGATATAGTATATTTATTTAGGTTTTAGGCTTACTTTTTAAATTAAAGGTTAGAATTACGAGAGTAATATTAAAGTGACAATAAGTTCAAAATGCGTTTAGTCTTTTTGGAGCAACATGAATGTTCTGATGATATATTTTCTTTTAAATAATACCTACATGAATTCTATTTAGACTCACAATTGTCTCTTTAACATCTTATTCATTTTGTGCTAAATTTTTAATAGTTTTAGAAAATTTACCGCGAGGTCCCCGATCTTCAAACATCCATTATTCTCATTTTCCCAATATTTGAGACTAGGAATGAGATTTTAAAAAATGGTTTTCACTGGCCTATTTGGATGTTATTTGGCTACTTTATCATAAAGAAAAAGTTATATTATTTTACTTGATTTTTTTGATTTTTTTTTTAATTTGGGTCATGGTGTCAAAACTAGCCCCCTGGTAGAGAAGGATTCAATTAAATTAACTATATTTCTAAAAGTCGAATTAAGCGCAAATGTTACTTCTCAAATCCAATCTCTAAGACAAGAAATTGGGTTGATTCTTATTGCTTAAGGAATGTTCTTTTCAACGATACCAAATTTGTTAAAATCGGTCAAACCGTTAAGAAGTTAAAGCAGGTTATTGCAAAAACAATTGAACACCCCCCGCCATCTATATTTTTAAATAACTGAACTTTTGTTTTTACGAAAATGATAGATGAACTGGTTCTCTTTACAAATGTGAAAAATTTTTTTTGTTTATTATGCAAAATTTATAGAAAATGCAATTTAAAAATTTAAGATGGCAGTTACGCTCTATGGTGGTTATTTTTAAAACTTGAAAATATTTTCCTGCGATTCTTCATGGTCGATTTACCTAATATTTTTTTACACCAAAGTCATACGACAGACGGTTCCCGAGATATGGCCGAGGAACAGTCTTATTGGGTCACCCGGTACAAATCGTAACGATCGCAGGATCGTAACTTAAAAATTTGCAGTTTTGTGTGTTGCTGTAAGCTACAGATTATCTTAAGCATTTACGGTTTCTTGTAAATCCTTATAAACAGACCATCAAAAATTTGACAGAGGTGCAGAATCGCAAATAATACCGATCTGTAAAATATTTTCCTACGATCAGATCATAAGATACGATCTTCCGATATTACAATATCACGATAACTACAGAACTGTAGTGAAAATCAGAAGTAAACTATACATGGAATAAGACCCGTTTTAATATGTAGTGGACAACATTTTGTATCGATGAGTAAAATTTTCTGTTGGGAAAAAGGGTAAGTGAAACATAGTAGTTCCATTAGAACAACAGAAGATGTAACAATCACAGCCCTCTGGTTTCTGACCATTGAGGTATTTTCAAAACTCCTGCTCGTACTTTGCAGCGGTTTTATTAGCCGAGTTTAGTTCTGATGTGAGTCATTATGTTAATTGCTGTGTCACTTTTTTTAAAGTAGAACAAATTGGTTCTCCAAACTATTTCATTCCGCGTTGCTAAACCCACGCGTGTATGACAAATTATATGTTGCAATCTAGTAGGTCTTCTAACACGATCAACTAAAGGTGATTCGTAAATTTTCGTCGTGGCTGTCGAGTCAAGTGTCACTACTATTGTGGAAAAACAAATGCTCTTTCCTTATGGGTCGCCTCAATATTTGATCACGGTAAATAGGGTCCAGTTTTATAGCAAAAATTTTGCGAAATTGTAAGTATGGTACTAATGTTTTCTTTACGACTTGCTATCACCCCAGAGCAAACCCTGCCGAGGGAATCAATCGCGTGTTCAAAACAATGCTTGCTACTTATATTAAATCTAACCAACGTCATTGGGACCTTAATCTTGTTAAAGTAGGAGTACTCCGTCCTTTGCACTCTTTGGCAGATAATATATAGTAGACGGATGTAAACTTGTCTACAGATTGTCCAGAGGTTACTCCTAACAAATACAAAGACACATTTTGAAAGAACTACCTATGGCTTATGATAAGCAGCGTAGTGTGGAAACGAATTTCTTTTTATCTTCTGCTCATATTACTTTAATGGCAAACTGGCTTCTTTTTTTCTTTGTTGAGGTAGGTGGAGAATGCTAATTACGCACCCCAAAGCACTTGGGAGTGTGGGGCTCCTATATGGATAAATATGTATATAGTCTGCCCATAAACTCCACCTCCTTATTCACTGTCATTACGGGACCATGCTTTCGCAACTGCATCAGAATGAGGCGATGTTTTGTTTGGTGTATCTTATTTCTGTAGTTCTCTCTCCACTCTTTCATTATTTTCTTAATTGTTTCATTTATTTCATTCCACATTTTTGGTTTGAGCATGTTATTTATAAAGTTGTCTGGTGTTATGTTTTCTTTTGTTAATCCTTTTATTTGTTTTCTTTCACTCTCCCATCTCTCGCATTTAAATAAGGTGTGTTCTTCGTCGTCTTCTTCTATACAAAACATACAATCACCATTTTGTCTTATCCCCATTCTCTGTAAATATTTCATAAAGCATCCATGTCCCGACAGTATTTGTGTAAGATGGTAATTTTCTTCTCCTTCTTTTCTGTGTATCCATATGTTCAGGTCCTTTATTAATCTTCTACAACACAATTTCACAAAACACAATCACATTACACACTTAACTAATATTATTACATGTGAATACTAGGGTGAGTTGGCATGTTTAGGTATTAGTGGTTTTTGCACACGGTTTCGTCACCACACTGTACAGGTTTATACTGATCTTCTGGGGCACCATACATAACACTTACATCACAATACAATATTTAAAATGTACCATACGATTAAATAAATTAATCTTCTCGTCCATGTTTCTTTGATGACATCTTTCCATTTCTTATCCCACTTATCTATTGATTTTTTTCTTTCTTCTACGTACATTTCTGGTGTTTTTTTTCTTTGTTTTCGTATAGGTTAACTCTTTCTTCAATAATACTCTCAGTTGGTATCATGCTTGCAATAACCATTACAGCTTTATTTGAAATGGTTTTGTATCCGCTGCATATTCGTAGAGCCATTTTTCTCTCTGTTTTTTATCTTTTCTTTATTTCTTGCTATGCATAAGCCAGATTGCCATACCGGTGCGCCGTATAAGATGATTAACTGCAACGCCGTAAAAAGAAATTTCCTTTTTTGCATAGTCGGTCCTCCTATGTTCGGTACTATTATTTCTAAAGATTTAATTGTTTTTAAAGCCTTGTCGCATATTTCATGTATGTGTTTACTAAATGTTTTTCCTCTGTGTATGGTTATACCCAGGTATTTTACTTGTAGTGCAGGAGTGATTTTTTGTTTACCTATATGGAATTCCACTTTTTGACTTTTTTTTTAAAACTTTCTGGTGCAATTTCTAGGTTATTAGTCTTCATCTGTATATCTACTGCATGAAGTGCCTCGTCCCCTTTCCATACATGTTCTTCTATACTGTTCGATAGTATCACTATATTAATATCGTCTGCATAGCATATTCATTCTGTTTTTTCAGGCATAGGTATGTTCATTACTTTGTCGTACAATACGTTCCAAAGAGTTGGTTCTATTATAGATCCTTGTGGTACTCCTTTCCGATTTCAATTTGGACTTTACTGCTAACTTGTATTTTCCGGTTTGTTAGATAAGATTTGATGAGATTGATTAGATAACTACTTATTTTTTATTTTTTTTCAAGTTTCTTACAATTATGTTCCAATTTGCCGAGTTAAATGCATTTTTAACGTCTACCTGAATCATTTCATTCTATCCGTTCTTGTTTTTTCTATCAGGTGTAATACTTTTTCTGTCGCGTGTATAGTGCTTCTCCTTTTTCTGAAACCGTACTGGTTTTGATGAAAGTCTTTTTTTTCTATTACTTCTTCCTTAAGCATTTTGTTTATTTTTGATTCCAAAACCTTTACTATTACATTTATTAGACATATTGGTCTGTAGGTTATTTCGTTCGCATTATTTTTAATAGGTTTTTGAATGAGGCATCTAAATTTAGTGGATTCTATCGAGTTAAAACTGCTGTCTCTCCCTAGATTTATAAATTAAAAGATGCTCTAGGAATTGCTTTTGGTATTTGGCATGTACATGATGTGAAACTTGCTAATGTAGACTTAGATGATTTTGATTATCTGATTGTTTAACATACCAATAGTGCCAGTATCCCTTTTTGTTATCATAAACGTAGAAAGAGACAAAAAATGTATTAGTCGTGACTGACTGACTTTGACTAAGACAAACATTTTCTTTTCTGTTAAGTATGATCGTATAGGCTAATCTTCGCATTAGATATTTTGCTGAATTTGGTTTTTACCGGAGTTGATTGGTTATCTAATATGTGTTAACTATAGTTAGTGTATTTTATTATTTTCAGTTTTTTGGACCGAACCATAGAAGAATAACCAAGACCGGACTACACTGAGTGAAGTTATTGGTTAGTTTTGCTTCATTTGGGGCTAGACACGCCGTTTCTGTACTTCAATTACTTTGTTTGACTTCCTAATAATGATTTTGGTTTTGTTTGGGATAATATACTGTGGATAGATCCCCTTTCGTTTCTGAGGCTACCAACCTGTTTTCCCCAACACGTTAGCGAACCAACTAGTTTCTCTCGTGTATTCTAGGGTGGTTGGTTGAGCACGCTAAGGGTTGGACACATTACTTCGTGTCACCTCATCCTGACAATGCCACATAATTTGGTTAGTAAGTAGAGTTTTTTTGCATTTTTGGGTGCGTTCACATCAAACTTTTTTCAGTTTCCCATTTGGGTAGGTACCTCATTATTGCTTTAGAGATATAGTGCGTGTGGTACCGGGTTAGGGTTTATTTTGGTTTCAGGAATTTTTGGTAGCCTTGGGTCCTGCTAGAATTCCATTTTGTACCGAGTAGACGATGATTAAAGGTTGGTACGCCTAGCCTGCTTTGAACAATCCGCTTCGCAATTTACTACTGAATACCTCTTTTCTTCAATTATTTTTTTGGGGAAAACATCATTCCGCGAAAGCAAACAAGAAGACCGTGGAGAAAATGCTATATTTTTGACTTGGAAAAATTGTCAATGATAACCAGAAAGTCAAGTAAGAAAATGTCAAAAAACCTGTTCCCAGATTTGAAAAAAAAAATTTTTTTTACAAAAAAAGATTGTACTTTGTCAGCCAGTGGCCAGTGATAATTCTAGTATTACAAACTCCACCTACATACATTATGTGTTTAGCCTTAATGCGGCTCATCAGTCTTGGATAGTTCGAATGCAAGTTTCCGAAAAATGACTTGTACAAATATTGCATCTTAGTTTTTTTTTGAATTTTTGCATCTCCTAAAAATATGTCGCTATTAATGAAAAACTAAGAAAGAAAATCTTGTAAAATATTAACTACATGAAACAATCGGTGATCAACATTTTCCTTTAAGATATGCCATCACCTTTATTAATCTTTAGACGGAGAAAAAATATTCTAATTGACATTTGTCACAAGCTTTAGAAATACTCGAATGCTTTGAAAATCATAAAAAATTTTTAAAAAGTCGTTAAAAATTAGTAAACATAAAACAAGAGTTTTTGGATTTTATTTATTTTGACAAAACTTTTGGAAAAATTACTTACATTAGAAGGCCTAATAGTACTTGAAAATATACTAAAATTAAGTAATTTCCAAAATACGTTAGCGGAATTTCCATTAAAATCAATGTAATTACTTCGTAAATCGTAATTTTATCAAAAAAAAAAAGGTTTCTCCTTAAATGTATAAAATTGCAAAACATTTTAAAGGTTTTCAAAAAACCTAACCAACCAAAACTTTAAATTAAATTATAACAATTTAAAAAAAATAATAGGGCAGAAACAATCAGTAGGTTTAAAACACAGGAACAAGAAAAGAGATCTTAAGGACTATATGCACAACTCATTCTAATGATAGTCTTTTTTGTGATCGAATGTCTTTCCTCAAACAAAGTGTCAAAGTCTTAAAACGAATTCCAAAGTAAACTTGAATAATGGCGGCAAAGAGGCTGCATAGCTTTACGCACACTAAAAAATAATAAAAAAACCTTTGACGTCTAAAGTTAAAAAAAACATATCTAACTTATAAACTCTTTTCTACCATCTGAGAAATCAAAACTACTGTTATTACAAAACAGTAGAGTTGAAGAAACCATTAAAGGTGCTGTAAAATTGCTTTGCTCTTTCAATGAGCTAGCGGCTTCAAATAAAACGACTTTTAGAAAAATTGCAAGATCAACATCCACACCTGTTTAGATCATTGAATTTTCCTTCTGTAGCAGATGATAATAAAGACTACCTTCAAGTGAACATAACAGATGTGTAGAAAGTTTTTGTTAATTTCCATAATGGATTCTCTATGGTTCCGTAGAATTTGAAGGATCTACTTCAGAAATACAGTACAGTAACAGAGAATCTTTTGAAGTCTATTACAAATCTTTGTAATTTTATGTTGGACGGTAAGGTTAATAGTATGGTGGGTCTTATACCTTATGGAGCTAATTTATGTGCTTTGATATAGAAAGTTGTAGTGGAAACTACTTTTGAAAGATTATTGTAAACTAGCATGTAAATTATATACCGGAGAATTAGGTGACAATTAAGCACATTGTGAGATCATTTATCAACCCGAACACATAAGATTTTGGTTAAAGTTGATTTCAAGAACGTCTTCAACTGCATTTTACGTGAATCACTGATTGATGCTATACAGATAAAGACTCATAAGCTCTATAAGTTTTTGTATCAGTGCTACTCTACTTCAACTGACCTATTTTTTGGAAATAAGATTATTCTATCTTAAGTGAGTTGCCAACAGGGAAATCCTCTCGGTCTATTGGATTTTAGTATAACACCTTAACCAATATTATTTACTTGAATGTTTTTTATCACGATGAAGGGAATATTTGTGGTGAAACAGAGTAAGTAATAAGGAATTTTATGTTAATTGTTAATGGAAAAAAAAGATTAGATTAGAAATCAATTTCTCCAAATGCGAATTTTACTGTTGCTCTGAGGAAGTGCTTTCTGTAATTAAAAATTTTAACTCAGTTTTACCTGGAATACGTATTATATAAAATGAGAATCTTGCCCTCCTCGGCTTTCTACTAACTGAAAAGACATTAGAAGGAACTAAAAAGATGAAAGCTGAAGAACTGAATCGTATTTATTATGTACTTCATCAAGCTGGCTATACCCTAACCTGGTTAGAAGACTTATATTTGGTTACAATACTTTTCGACTATCTTTTGTACAATAAATATTCCCTATACTTTATGGATTGAGTTTAAGATTTAATCTTTCCTTTGGACATAGAGTTTTTGGTCATCCCAACACTATATACCATTTAATACAGACATACTCAAGTACCTTGTACAACAATGTTAAAGTTTGCGGAAGACACTGGTGGATGCTAGAACACCTACCATTTCTAAATACCAGAAGAACTGGGGAAATGCTATACTTCTCGAAACAACTTTGTAATCTAAACTTTGATGTCCAAATTGAAAAAAGCCAGATTTTATGTATCCTTAAGGAAAAAGACTGTGCTTGGTTAAATGCACTTTTTCAAGAAATATAGACACTCTTGCTATATAATAATGTTTTTATGATTTCCTTTTTTCAAATACCACTGCATTTGTGGAGATGAAGTTTTGGAAGACGGATTGCATGAATTTAAACTGCGGGAAAGGATTAAGGAAAAGCGCGTCATTTGGCTTTGAAAGAAATCATTGAACAAGCTTTATCTTCTGGGCAAATACCGTCGACACTGGAACTAGAAGGAATTTTAAGAGATGATGGACGGCGTCCGGATATATTTACTCTAATTCCATGGTTTCTACTCATGACTTCTGTTAACACTTTACACAGTCCTATTTAAATATATCCAGCAAAGACCCTGGCATAATATCTAAATTTGCAACGAAGAGAAAAATTAACACGTATTGCGATATAATTGAAGATGATATTTTTTGCCACCAAATCTAGAATGTATGGGTGCGAGAAGGCTATTTCTTTTATTGACATTTAGGTTACAAACTGGTTTCTATGAACGGTGATTTTTGAGCTAATAAAGACCTTATACAAAGAATAAGTTTGGGTATTCAGACTTATAATTTTAATGTAATTAATGTAAATTTAATAAATTGTTTAATTGGTAAGGTAAAATTGGGTTTTCCAGAACTGACTAAATCAAACAGTTCTGTTTCCTTGAATCTAATACTTTATTTTACACTCAAATTAATTACACCAATTTCATTTAATGCTATCACATTACCATCGGTTACAAGTAACTTCACTCATATCTCCGAAGGTTGAGAATTAGACCTATGCTAATAAGAACTTTTTTCTTATTTTGATCTAAATAATCAGTCAACGAAGTTTGGCAACTTCGTCATTACACACTCGGTATAATACATTTGGAGAAATGTTGCAGAAGTTCTACGAGTATCAAAATTATTAGGTATATTGAACACTTTCACTAAGTCCTCAACCACATGGTAAAGCAATTTAATCTGCTTCTGAAACTTCTGGGCAAAAGTTAATTTCACTGGAGTAGAGCACCTGCATAACTTACAAAGTTATAAGAGATAAATAAAATTAATGTTCAATAAAATAAGGGTGACTTTATCGTACTGTTGAAATGAAGAAATTGTTTCAAATGCACTAATAAGATACAACATATTCGATGAAATTAATTGAAAACAAAATTTTACCCGTTAATGTAATGCCCCCTGGCTTAATAAATTACCATGCATATAATGTTTCTTTTTTTTATAGTAAATTTGTTTCCTGCACAAAAGGTAATTATCCTTTGTTTTGGTTAACTTAATTAATTAAGCACATAACCTGTTAATAGGAAATATTGCAGAACTGTTTTGGTTTCAACATCCAAGTTTTCATGTTTCTTTGTAGATAAGAGTTTCCCTATACTATTATATCTTTAGTAAAGATAGCCATGCCTCTGAAGACTTTTGCATATCGTTCTAGGCGATTTGGCTTTTCTCTTTCGAAAGATGTGCGCGTACAAATACTAATTGATTGTAAATTTGAATAGTCAGTTGGGGTTAAATTACACTTACGAAGTTAAATTTATTTTAGTAAAACCTAAAACATTAATTTTGGTAGAATAATATAAAGACCAGCTACTTTCGTATTGCTAAACGTTACTTATCTTTAATACACACGCATCTCTAGTTCTGGACCATTTGATGTTACGGTAGAGTGTGGGAGTGCACCCCTGAGGCCGCTATCCACAGCCTGACATTACCCCACGCTCCGTATAAGATCCGCACGTTCACCCTCAAAGATTCCAGACCCATCCCCTTCACATTCCCGTCGGCACCGGATAAGTATTGACATTTAAAACGGGATGTTAGAATGTGACGCCCACACATGTCAGTTTTGCCCGCGGGATACTGTCAGCCTGATACGAGCTCCGAAAGCAAATATAAATACCGTACTAGAGCTTTATTGTGTAAAGGTATGCTCCATGTAAGGAAATGTGTACAGCGATAAACGAGAGAAAGGCGAAGGATTTCCTTCAAATGAATGATAGAACTAGAACAAAAGTGTTACCTAATTTGCCTATAAATATGTAATAAATAACTTTCCTCTTCGAGCGTAAATAATTTATTCTCTTTATTTTAGTCTTTATTTACTGTTTCATATATTCAAAATATTGTTGCTTTTGCGAGCTTTTTTTTGCTGTTATAAATTTCAATCAAAAACAACACTTTAACTAATTTTGCATGTTCTTGTTAAAATGATAAGATAGTAAGAGCAGAGAAGCAATCTAGATCAAGTTCTGATTAAGACATTATTTATGAGTTGATCACTTGAAATTTAAGTGAACTATTTGATGAAAAAGGAGTGTGTTTTCAACAATGTATAGATAAGCGGCCTTTGTAGACAGAATCTTCAACCAGGAGGAAAGGAAGCAGTGAGAAAAAATATGAGACCCCTGTCAAACAATCATCATTATCATCATGATCATCATCACAGATGTATGTCCCTAAGTAGGTCTTGGCTAATTCTACAATCGTCCTCCATCTTCTTCTACCCCTTGACACTGCTTCTACATTTCTAATCCTTAGTCATCTTATACACAATCTATCCATCTTTTCCTGAACCTTCCCTGTTAACTTTTTGCCTCAATATTCCTTTGGTAAATACCTTTTTACTATTTTATTATCCTTCATCCTGCATAGGTGTCCCGCCCATCTAACTCTGGTTGCTTTTATTGCTGCTCCCTTCTAGTATTTTTCTACTTCAGCATTTGACTTCTTTATATATTTCCTTCTCTTATCGGACTTTCAAATGGTGTTTCATGTGTTCACTCCCATTGTACTAAGAGACGCACTATAGTTCTATATAGCCTTATATTTGTACATCAGGATAATATTGATGATCCAAATATGTTTTCATGGCAAAATAGCATTTATTGCCCCGCAATATTTGTGTTCGTATTTCTTCTTCTATGTCATTGTTTTTCTTTACTACCGATCTCAACTATTTAAAGGACTGCACCACCTTGACGTTGAAGGTTCCTAAAGTTATGTTTTGTAATTTAAAAAAAACTACTTTTTCCTTACCACTTCTACATCATCAGCAAACGCTATTAGTTTATTTGATTTGTTAAGGATTGTTTCCTTTTTGTATTGGTAGTACTCCGTTCCGTATTACCTTTTTGAGTACCGGGTTACATAGTTTTAATTGTGAAAAACTCTGATAGTGTGCCTTGTACTTGGACTTTGCATTTCGAGTCTTCTAAAGTTATTTTTGATAAATTTACCAATTTCTGAGAGATACCTATTTTTGCATTGCATTCCATGGTACTCTTTTGTCTATTGAGTCGTATATCTCTTGGAAATTAACAAAAAGATCGTATATATCGGTAATAAATTATTTGTCTAATTGCATATATGGGGTCTGTTGTGATCCTTGATGCTATAAAACTACTCTGGTAGTCTCCTACAATTTTTGGTGTATGATCTTTAGAGAAGATCTTATATGACGTTTTAGCAAGACCATTCCATTATAGTTCATGCGTCTTGTCTTGTCCTCTTTTTGTGTATGGGTATTATGATGCCTGTCTCTATTTTCTCCTGTTATTATCATTTTGACATGTATCCTATCTACTCCTTTCTGAAACTTTTAAATGTTTTTATTACCGTTTCGTAGGTGGGCGCTATGGTTTCTGCTTTGGGTTCTTTAAAAACTCTCTCTTCATGGTTTTCTGCCTCTTGTCTATTCAGCTGGTTTGTGAAATAGTTTTTTCATTATTTAGTTGTACTAAGTATATCTTTAAGCAATGTAGAACTATTATCCCCTAACTTTATTTGGTCGCGTTTGAAAACCTTTTAACTTGATATACAGTTGTGTTACTCTCTTTTGGTGTTTTTCCAGGTTTTTTATTTTTTGTTAAGAAACTCTTGTTTTTCCATCTTAGTAACCTGTATACCCTTTTCTTAATTTTCTTATATTTGCTTGTTCTTCTTTTTATAATTTGATGAAAGCATTTCTTTTCTGCTGTGTTGCTGATTAGCATTCTTCATCACATCACTTTTCTCTTTTCCTTCTTTTTACCTTTCCTAATATTTGTTCTGCGGTTTCTGTTATTATGTTTTACGTTTCCGGTGGCATTTTTTCTACAGTACCCTCCTGTGTTCTTTGATTTTTTGATTTTGTTATATTTTTGTTTGAAATACTTAAGTTCGAGCTTTTTAATATTAAATTTTTTCCTTGTTTCTTCTCCTGATTTCGTTTTTATTCCATTTGCATCTAAAAGTTATTTTTATTATTCTGTGGTCCGCTTCGTGTGTTGTTTCTCTGAAGCTTTTTAAATTTCTTATGTTTTTGTTCTATTAACACAATTAACAGCAAGAAGTGACGAAGTAAAAATAAAAAAATTATAAATAACTGAGAATTTACTGTTATCAATCTTCAATAAAACCCAATAAAAAACATCTTACCGATTTGCAGGGTATCCAGTAGTACAAAAGGTTGCTGGTGAAGGTGATCAGACGTAAAAATCATTAAAAATAAATAAAACTGAGATGAAGAAACAGAACTACATGATTTAATAATATCCAAGTATTATTTTTTTAAAATTTAAACCCTTTCTTGTCATATTTATATATTTATTGTCTCTTTTTAAATATATGGATACTTTTATTTATTTAAACATTAGTTCGTTCTATTTGTAAGCAAAATTGTTAATATTCTAATATGCCATGATTCGAAAAATTTACTCACACTAAAGGTTTCGCCAAAATTATTTGTCATATACCTTTCTTTCATCATAAAAAAAATTTCTTGTCATTGCACATACTAAGCAAGTTTAAAAAGATGACAACTCCATTCAAAAAATCAAAAAACACATTCAAACGATTTTGTTATAATTTTGAGGGTCAACGATAAATGGTTGTTTAAATTTAAACCATAATACTAGTCGTTTATTCCGCTCTATCTCCAGCTAAAGAAACTCTTGACAAAAAACACAACAGTTTCTTCACAGAGAGGTATAATCTCGGGTGTAGCAATATGAAGGAAATGAAAGCATATCACAACTCAGTAGCAAATAATAGTATAGTAGAATGTGGTTTATATTTAAGTTAGTGTATTATTGAACACTGCAACAAGCGCTTTGCGCAGAACCAAGAAAAGTGTGTAATTAAGTCTTTTTGGTTTAACAGATTATGCTCAAAATCTAATCAGATATGCGCTATTATAACTAAGTTTCATAAAAATCTAACCGGTCGTTTTCTTGATGTTTTATGGTATCCTGCATTGCAACTCTAAACATTTATTAATTCTCCTCAAAATACCATGTTAAGTAGCTTTTCTAATTTTATTAGCATATTTCGGAAGATAAATGCCAGCTTGAAAATCAGAAACCACCCACAGAAAAAAACAACTTACCATTTACAGTAGTATCGCACAAAAAAAGATCAAACCGTTTCAAAAATACTCCCATATTTGGTCGAATAGAAGCCAATGATAATAATAGCACTTTAAATGCAATAGAAAGACGTGCTTACTTACACGTATATAAGTTGCACCCAGCAACAAAACCAGGAGACGTGAAGTCATATCTGCAACCATCTTTTCCGGAAGTGGATGTTGAACAGTTAAAATCTGTACATCCTGAGATATATTCATTTTTTAAAGTGACTATAAATATGGAACATCATGAAGACGCTATGGAACCAACTTTCTGGCTGAAAGGAATATGCGTAAACCGTTTTTTCACAGGAAGCAGACAAATTCCCTAAAGGAATGATAAATAAAGTTGTTCAAAACAAAAACGTAGCTGCTAAATCAGATATATCTATTTTACATTTGAATATTCAGTGCTTAAGTAACAAATTAAACAAATTAGAGTGTTTTGTCATTGATAAAGATTATGATTATATTTGTCTAAGCGAACATTGGTTTTGCGATCCGGAAATCTTAGCGAACACAAGATTTGGTTGTTTTACCGTTGCAACTTCGTATTGTAGACCCAATCTAATACACGGAGGCACAATAATTTTCAAGAACAACACACTGCATACTATACCTTTAAAATCAATTAACGACATGACGATAGAACTACACTGTGAAGTTAGTGCCATATTGTTTAATTATAAAACTGTAGTGATTGGAATGTATAGATCTCCAAGTGGTGACTTTGATATTTTCATAGACAACTTTCAACAAATCTTGGAAAAAATATCATCACACTATCAAGTTATAATATCTGGAGATTTTAATGTTCATTTTGTAAAGCAAATTCTAATGCTGGTACATTATGTGGTCTGTTAGAAACCTACGGTTTCGTATAAACAATATTTTGTCCTACTCGTGGCGATAACTGTATTGATAACATAAGCAAAATGTGTGTCTTACGACATCTCGTGTAAAACATTGACACGTATGAATAGTATAAACTAAGAAAAATGCCAACAGTTAATTGTAACGACATGTGTGCGTTTAAAGTGCATAGCGCTATCTAAGCGACAGCTTTAATGCTTGAAACACACGTGTGTCGATAAAGCCAAGCGACACATGTCGTTACAATTAACTGTTGGCATTTTTCTTAGTTTATACTATTCATACGTGTCAATGTTTTACACGAGATGTGGTAAGACACACATTTTGCTTATGTTCATTGCTCCACGAGAGTTTAAAAGACCAACCGCCGTCTTGTACAGTTGTATACCGCACTTAAGTATACACCTCTGATGAGCTCATAATAAGAGCGAAATGCGGCATCAGGTGTTCTTTCGTTGCGTGTTATGCTTCTGTACAAGTTTTTACTTGGCTTTATCGACACACGTGTGTTTCAAGCATTAAAGCTGTCGCTTAGATATCACATGTCGTTACAATGTATTGATAACATATTTTAAAGTTTTTCGCATACCAACTTTATTGATAATAATGTTGAGACAGGGTTTTCCGATCATACTGGTCAAGAGATAAAAGTACATTGCAATAATTTCCTTCCTCAAGATTCGTATTACACTTCAGTAGTTCGACCTATTACTAATAAAGATGTTAATTCACTTTTTAATAAATTACAAGATGTTGATTGGAGTTATTTATATCGTGATAGCGACATTAATTATCATTTTTCTACTTTTTTTGTCAAGTTATAAAATGCATTTTTATCATCTTTTCCACGTACACCTATACAAAATAAGGTCTCGTGACCATACAATATGTTAGTTTGATAAAAACCTTAAAGACCAAAGAAAATTGCTACAGACAATGCATGAGATGATTAAAAAACATAAAACTATTGCTCTTAAAGAACTACACAAATTTCTTAAGTTCAGATACAGGAACGACATTAAAAAAGCAAAAACTAAAGCTAATGATAATTACATTAAGAACTCTGGAAATAACGTCAGAGCTATGTGGGATGTTATTAATTCACACAAAATAATAAATCATAAATCTGTCTTATCTAATCTAACAGCCGACAAATTTAACAAACACTTTATTAGTATTCCAGACTTTACAAATATGTCTATTTCACATACTTCTTACATACAACCAAAAAGCATCAATCTGAATTATCCTAGCTTTAAATTTCAAGCTGTATCGGAGGTAGTAGTAAGGGATGCAATACGTCATTAAAAAACAGCAGTTCCAAAGATATTTACGGCATGAGTTCAAATGTGATCAATTGTATAAACAGTGTGCTAATTACTCCCTTAACTATACTGATAAATTCAGTTATTAAAATAGGGGTTTTTCCTGACGTGTTAAAACTAGCTTGCGTAATTCCTCTTCATAAGAAAGGTGACATAAATGATGTGAATAACTACAGAACAGTTTCATTGTTACCAATTTTATGTAAAGTTATTGAAAAACTTCTGGATAGTCAAATAAGGGATCATTTTGAATCAAAACAGATATTCTTCAGCAATCAATTTGGATTCCGCAGAAATAAAAGTACCAAGGATGCTGTAAATATATTTACTGAAGAAACATTAACAGCTTTTGAGAAAGGGATGAATGTAGTGGCTATTTTTATAGATTTTACTAAAGCGTTTGATAGCATATCACATAGAATCTTACTAGACAAACTAAAACACTTATATAATTTCGACGATCTAAGCACATCGCTTATAAAATCCTATCTGAATAATAGATTTCAATATGTTTTTTTATAACAACAACAAATTCAAAAAACTTGCAATAAATAAAGGAGTGCCACAAGGTTCAATACTTGGACCATTACTTTTCCTGATCTACATAAACGATTTGCCTGAAAATTTCAATAAAGAACTTCTTTGTCTTTTGTACGCAGATGATGCTACTCTAATGTATAAGGACAGTAATCTAGATGCTGCATTACTAAATAATGAAACTGCGTCAAGCATTATCAACAACTGGTGTAAAAACAATCAACTTACACTTAACACTAAAAAAACTGTCAACTTAGTTCTAACGTTACGTACAAGTAAAGAAAACAAGATAGATTCTGTTAAATTCCTAGCTTGTTATGTGGATCCTAAACTTAATTATCGACATTGTCAAGAACTGAGCATAAAACTAAATCGTGCAATCTTTTTTCTCAAAAAATTAGCAAGCAACGCCTCAATAAATATACTTAGAACCTCATGCTATGCAACATTTCATTCTGTTATGTCTTATGCAATCCTAACTTGGGGTCATACATCGCAATGGCAAAAGATTTTTCGTCTTCATCGTAAAGCTGTACGTATTTTAGTTAGATTAAGTTACCGAGAAGACTGCCAAAATACTTTTAAGAGTTTGCATATATTAACTTTTCCGTCAGTCTACATTCTTGAAAGTCTACTCTACGCAAAAAAAAACTTCACGCAGTTCACTATTTAATCAGAAATTCATGAATATGATACACGGTATAGAAATGACATTAGATTAAATCACTGCCGTTTAAATAAGTCGCAGAATGGTCACACATATCAGGCGCAGTTACTTTTTAACAAAATGCCACACTATATTAGATGTTTACCAATAAAACTATTTAAAGATAAAATAAACAAATTTTTGTTATTAAAAGCTTACTATCAGTTTACAGATTTTAATATGTCTACTTGTAAACTGTGATATTGTTTGTTACATATGTAATTGTTGACGAGTGTAAGTACTTTGTATAGAAACACAAATAAAGTTATTTTTATTATTATTATTTATTTATTATTAAATTGAATTCTTTAGAACCCGATCAATCATGATTTATTTTGTAGTTCCTGGCTCTGAATACAGAACTTTAATGATAAATGTTTATTTCTAAGGTAACTATGTTTTCTTGATGTCCTATGGTACCCTGCATTGCAACTCTAAACATTTATTAATAATTGTTAAGTAGCTTTTCTTATTTTATTAACATGTAGAAAATTGAATTCCCTAGAACCAGATCAATCATGATTTATTTTTTGGTTTATGGCTCTGAACACAGAATTTTAATGATAAATGTTTATTTCTAAGGTAACTATGTTTTTGTTTTGGAAATAATATCGCAATTTCCATCAGTGTTCCAGTGTATAGAACGTGTAACATAAATTTGACTTAAAATTTTTTGTTCTTTTGAATGATGTAAAACAAGTTGTTCCATATGAAAGAATCAGTTTTTTAATTTTTTTTTATTTGAACAATGACACACTAATTTTGAACTCTATGTATAGCAGATTAGTACTAATATATATCCAAGGGTTATTTCTTCCAATGAATCACCTATATAATTTGTTTGAGTTTTCAAACGGCATTGTGTCACATTGGATGGAAAAAGTGATTCATATGTAAAATTTTTTTTCAAAAACTAGAATAATTCAAAAAACGGATAAAGATAGGTATACAGAATAATGCAAAAAGTCAACTTGTAATTGAACATAGAATTTGAAAATATTTAATATACAGGGTGTTCTATTTCAAAAAAACAAAGTTCCAGTAGAACCGTAAATACTAACAAGACGCCCACATTTTTTTCAGATAAGCTTAAATCGAAACCTAGTCATGAACCGTAAATTTCATTATGATACACTTTGTATATTAAAAAATAAATTACCTAATACAGGGTATTTTTTAAAATCACCGACAAGTGAAAACTGGAAAACTCGTATTTGATGATGTGACAAATTTTAATTTAATATCTTTTGTAAATTTTAGTAATCTTTAAAAAATATAATTTTTAATCACCCTGTAACTCCGTAACGAAACGTTTTTATAAGAATTTTGGATTACTACTAGTAAATCATTTTAACTTTTTAGATAAACACTTTCAATTTATGTTCAAACATCAAATTTTAATTCAAGTACATAATTTTAATTCCTTCATTATAAATAATTTGAATTTCCACTATCTACGTAACTTTTAATCTCATTAATTAAAAATGTGTGGAATATTCATCATGTACCGGGTGACTCAATAAGACTGTTCCTCGGCCATATCTCGGGAACCGTTCGTCGTATGACTTTGGTGTAAAAAAAATATTAAGTAAATCGGCCATGAAGAATCGCAGGAAAATATTTTCAAGTTTTAAAAATGACCACCAGAGAGCGTAACTGCCATCTTAAATTTTTAAATAGCATTTTCTATAAATTTCGCCTAATAAACACAAAAATTTTTTCACATTCGTAAAGAGAACCAGTTTATCTATCATTTTTGTAAAAACAAAAGTTTAGTTATTTCAAAAACAAAGATGGCGGGGGGTGTTTAATTGTTTTTCCAATAACCTGCTTTAACTTCTTAACGGTTTGACCGATTTTAACAAATGTGGTATCGTTGAAAAGAGCATTCCTTAAGCAATAAGATTCAACTATATAGTTAATCTAATTAAATCTTTCTCCGCCAGGGGGCTAGTTTTGACACCATGACCCAAATTAAAAAAAAATCAAAAAAATCAAATGGAATGATATGACTTTTTCTTTATGATAAAGTAGCCAAATAACATCCAAATAAGCCAGTGAAAACCATTTTTCAAAATCTCGTTCCTAACCTCAAATATTGGAAAAATGAGAATAATGGATGTTTGAAGATCGAGAACGGCGCGGTAAATTTTCTAAAACTATTAAAAATTTAGCACAAAATGAATAAGATGTTAAAGAGACAATTGTGAGTTTAAATAGAATTCATTTAGGTATTATTTAAAAAAAATATATTATCAGAACATTCATGTTGCTCCAAAGGGACTAAACGCATTTTCAACTTATTGCCACTTTAATATTACTTTCGTAATTCTAACCTTTAATTTAAAAAGTAAGCCTAAAAACCTAAATAGGTATACTATATCCTAATTCGTATATGATAGACCATATATTTTGGAACCATTTACAAAGATTCTTTGTAAAATTTGACGCCCCAAATCTATTACTTTGCTTAAAATTTTAAGCTGTTTTTTTTGCAATATGGTGTGTGGTCTTGGAAAAAAGAAAGATAGGTAGGTAGTTCAGTTCATCTTTGCCAAAAAAATATAATATATCTGTAAATTAAAAAGTATAAGGTATAACTTTTTAATCGCAATGATGAAAAACAAGGTAAGTCTTGGCTTGGTTTTAAAGTAAAGTAAGAGCATTCTACACTTTAGGCCTTGGAAAATTAAACAAATGGAACACGATGCATTATAAAATGACAGTCGTAATTTTGTAAATTATTTTGTTGTGTTTACATTCAGAAAGTGCAGTATTTTGAATTTGTAATCTTTTTTAAAATGCCGATTTCTAACCAAGAAGCATTTAATATGCTGGCGAACTATTTTGAATGTTTGAAAAATGGGATTATAGCTGCTCGCACCTTCTATTTGCACTATCCGAATCGACCGCGATACCATCGCCGCGTGTTTGTGCGTTTAGCCCAGCGCCTGTTAACAACGGGTAGCATCCGTAGACCTGTCATAAATCGGAGACATAGGCAAAATAACGAATAAAATGTTATTAATATCCTGGTATCTATAGAAATCAATCCCCAAATTAGTACCAGAGAAATTTCTCGAGACTTGGGTATTCTTCAAAGTACGGTTCATCGCATTATTCAAACCCAGAGGTATGTAAGAGGTATACCTCTTTTTATAAAGTTTAATCTATTTTACACTCAAATTACAAACCCCCATATTTTTTTTACATTTTTTGCTATTTTAGACTACACCCCCACCATATCAACTTACACCAAGTTCTTACTCCTCCGGATTTTGACCGAACAATAGATTTTTGCCACTGCCTATTAAACATGGTAGCAGAAAATCTTCAATTTCTGCCAAATGTGTTGTGGACTAACAAAGCTACTTTTGGTAGTAATGGGCAATTGAACTTACATAATGCGCATTTTTAGGTTCAAAATAATCCGCGCTGATTTGGAGAAGTCCAGCATCAAGGGAGATATAGTGTAAATGTTTGATGTGGGATAATTGGAGGGCGGGTTGTTGGTCCGTTTATTTTGGACGGAGCATTAAATAGTCGAACATACCTACATTTCTTAGAAAATGTTCTTCCAATTTTAATGGATGATATTCCGCTGGACGTCCGCCAAAATATGTTTTTCCAGCATGATGGTTGTCCCGCCATTATGCCCTTGCTGTTGGAGAATCAATCAATATATAGTTAATTTAGTTAAATCCTTCTCCGCCAAGGGGCTAGTTTTAACACCATATAATCCCATTTTTCAAACATTCAAAATAGTTCGCCAGCATATTAAATGCTTCTTGGTTAGAAATCGGCATTTTATATATCATATCATATTCCTGCACCCATTGGCGTCATAAACTCATTTTCGGTAAATTAGAACTTATGCTGTTTTTGCCAAACACTCATCAATTGAGTAGCATGATTTTTATTTTTCGCAATTAAAACTGTGCCGTGTACAAACTTACAACTGTGAATGGCATCAATTCGTCACTCAAACGATAACCGCTTGCATCTGCTACTTTATTTTCGAATTTTTAAACTTTTGGTACGTAACATAAATGTCGCCCAAACATTTCAAATTGTATTTTGTAGTATTACTGTTTTTACAGCGATAGTTTGAAATGTTTCAAACAATTTATCCAGCCCCCGACTACGAAATACGGTTAGTGATTCGTTTTTTGGCAGTAAGGAACGTTTCAGCGGCGGAAATCCATCGACAGATAAGTAAGATGTGTAGCCCAAAGGCGATGAGTGACAGCAAAATTTCGTAAGTGGTTGAGAGCTTTCAAGGACGGACAGAAAAATGTTCATGATGGATCGCGATCAGGTCGAACACCTGTGATCCCCGATTATTTGGTCAGTGTCGTGAATCAAAAAGATTCGTTAAGACCGGCGGTTTACAATTTAGCATTGGAACTGTGTCTGAAAATTTGGAATTCCGGAAATTGTGAGCACGTTAGGTTCCCAGGTTACTGACTTAATAAAAACAATGGCTTGTGGTGTTGATTTTTTGAACCGTCAGTTAAAGGAATAGCGGCACACGCTATTACCAGTCAAAGTCAAGGTCCAGCAAATAATCATTACACAACGTTCATGAAGAAAGTGACAACAATAGCCGCTTACTGTGCTACCATAACTCAACTTTGACGTGCAACTCAGAATAAGCGACGTGGCTTTATGACGTCTAGTTCTGCCAGATTTCATACTGCTGTTCACACTCAACATCTAATCAGATCTTTTGGATAGGAACAGAATAACCATCCACCGTACAATCCAGACTTCGGACCAAGCAAGTTTTAATTGTTTTCCTACGTAAAAAAGTTTCTCGACGGCAAGCGCTTTGCCACATATAACGAGGTGAAAGAAACAGTTACAAGCTGGTTATTCTCAAAAGCGGCAGACTTTTAAGACTTAGGGTTACAAAAGCTCGTATATTGTTTTGTCAAATGTGTTAACAAAAAATGGAACAACATGTAAGGAATAAAATTTGTAAAAATCTTCCATGTTGAATGTGTTATAAGAACCGGGATCTTATTTTTTGAGCAAACTTCGTATTACATTACTGAAAGATTATGTACGATTATGTCATAAACCAAAAAAAAGCTACAATAAACTAAAAGTAGGTACAGTGACTGATCAGGGCAAAAAAACTGCACAATATGGAAATGGTAGTTATAAGTAAAATAAAAAAGGAAGAAAATTGCGCCCGAGCAGGGACTTTGACACATTTTGTTTAATTAACAGATAATTAATTTAATATTTATTTTATATTTAGTTAATTATTATAAATTTATTTGGTTATTTAAAATATTGATTTAAATTTAAATTATATTGCGGTTCTCGTTATACGTAAGGCAGGGTTCAAACATAGTTCAAATCTCAATAAAGAGTTTTTATTGCTACCCAAAAACATAAAACCTGATATTTGATTAAATGTTTTCAGCTCTGTTTTCCGTTGAACCTTATTATGCTTTCCTAAATATTATAATAACAAGAGATAACAATGATATGAAAAACAGTAATGGATTTTATTTGGAATTAAATTTATATCAACACGTGCATATGTATAATAACACCACCTTTTTTTACATTATTTCTATCTGTCAAATTGTTTTTACATCTAGTGTAACAAATTCCAAGTTAATCTAAAATACGTTTTCCTTCAAGACAATTTTGTTGCCAATTTCTGTTCGCAAACACTTTCGCTTGACGTGGTTTTAATGCAGTCGAATGTAAAGCTCAATCCGACATGGGAATTCACAGAAGACGAATTTTAACAAGGTGAAATAGATATAAAGTTTATTTTCTTTTTATGAACTTGTTCCAGATATACTTATTCCTAATATATGGAACTTCTGCACGAAGCCTATACCTACGTATAAAGAATTAAGTTTAAATTAATCAAATTGGAATAGAATTTGTGGGCTTCTGTTTTTGAATTGCACAAAATATTATTAAACAAAGCGCCGCCCGTGTAGAAACGAGAAAATTAAATTAAAGTTAAATAACTGAATTTGAGAAAAATAGTGACCTTACAATATCCCTAAAGACGTCGAGCTAGCAATTCCTTTGTTATCTTTTAGCTACCCTTATCTTAGAATGAATGTACCTTATCGAATATTCAAAGTAGAACACGCACGTTCTAACCGTCAAATGTAACAGTAACCACCCTCTATATGCTTTCTGTTTGATACGAGACATTTCCTGAGAAGCAAAGATCCAAGCGAATGGTGTCATAAAATATAGTTAGTCGTCGAGAGCAAAGATAAGCAAGAATAAAACTGGGCAACTCTTGTTTGATACCTAAGGGCATGAAACTGGCTCAAAGACTTGCATATTATTTATTGCGTTTCTACAGCAAACATTATATTGCTGAACTTTTGAAGCATATCTGGTATTAAAAATTTATTATTTTGTCCAGCATTCTGTATTTCGATGCTTTTTTATACTTTACGACACTTTTATTATAGAACGAATTTTGAGTTGTTCTGATTCAATTATTATTTAACTAATTACTGTAATGTGCAAACGTCTGAATTATGATCAATATTTTGATCATTAAATGGTTAAACTTCTGATCATATAAACTAAAATTAATCCGTCCGTAAAATTTTACTCTAAAATAATGCAATATTTTTATTGACTAATTTAAAATTGACAAAACTTGTCGTCTTGTGGTTTTTTACTTCTTCTTAGTAAATAAAACAGTAATATCAACAATTGTAAAACAATTATATTCAGAATATAGTCATCCGAATACTATTCTGTGGTTAAATTTTGCCTGGCAACTTTCGATTGATTTAATTTTTGAAAATTTGTATGGCTTTTTGAAAAAATATTTTTTTAGCATCTATAATTTATTTATCAATAAAGAAGGCAGTTCCGTTGAAGAGACCTCATAATAAGTTTTCCTCCCAACCGGGAAAAAGTGAAACCCCCTTATTTTTGACTAATAATCTGGTACTGTATTCCCTCGGAAATAAAATATAAAAAAAATACCTATATTTTTTTAATATCATCTTTATTTATTAACCACTTAAGGACCTATTTAAAACTCAAAATATGTGCCAAACACTTTTATTTTTCTTTTCTAATGAAGACACAGATATACATTCAACATTCTCAAAATCTATAATTTTTGTCAAATATTGAAAATTTTTCAAAATGGACGGAATAATGAAACTACAGCATATCAGTTATGTAATATTACGTTTATTAAAAAAAGAAAATGGTTTACAAAACATAAAATTGCGAAAATCCAGATGTATAATTTGCAAACTCTATAAGGTGAAAGAAATTTTTTTGTAATATTTCTTCCCTCGTTTTCTATTAATAGGGTAATCAGAGATGCTGATCGACGCGATCGACTCCACCCATTGTAAAGTTATAGTCTTTTACAACACAAGGTTTTCTACCTTCTCTCAACCATATGCGTGCTATGTACTGTTGATAAAGGTAAACATCCTTTTGCCTTTCCATTTAAGAGCCATCACTTTCCCACGTTTATAGGCAGCAATTTCTCCTTTCTTCAGTTTTTTTAATAATTCTGGTGGCATTTCTTTTCTTTTCAATTTTACGGTTCTGTAGGTATTAGTTCTTTGTTTTAGTAGTGCGTTTGCAAGTGTTGGGCTAGTGTAAAACTTGTCAGTTGTAAGGTAGTACCCCTTGCCCAACAAAAGTTTCATCATAGTCAACACTATTTGCGTAAAAATAGGCTGACTCACAAACTCAGCGTCAAAGGTGGTTTTCTTTCCAATGTAGATTATCATAGACCAAATATATCATGTCTTAGATTTGCAAGTAGTACGTTGATCCCGAATCTAGTCTTTTTTAGTGGAATAAACTGTTTCCATCCCAACCTCCCTTCGAACATCACGAGACTTTCGTCGATTGTTACATCTTTGTCTGGTGTATACAGTTCTCTAAATTTACTGTACAGCAGATCAAAAATTGGCCAAATTTTAGACAGTTTTGGGCATGGATGCAGAGCGAGATTAAAATTAGTCTCATCATAAAAATGGAGGTATTTTTTCAATAGCAAAAACCTCTTTCGTGTCATTAGTTTACCAAATACTGGTGTTTCTATTATATTTCGCTTTGACCAGTAGTGGACAACAACTGGCTTCTTTACAAAAGACATCAGCATATTTATAGCAATAAACAAGAGCATTTCATCATTATTAGTTGGCAACCACTTACGGTCATTTTGTTTAGCAGCGAATTTGTTGGTCTCCTCGACCACGATACCTAGGAAACTTTCATCAAGAAAAAGCTTGATAAACTGCAAGGGATCTGAGTGATCTTCGACTTCGAAATTTAACGAACTGGTTGATGTAAATTTAAATCATGGAACCACAGAGGGAGGAAAAACCACGCTAATTGGATACCAGTTTCTGGCAGTACTTAGGTCGTCACAATCCTCTAGTTCTGTATCAGAGTCGTCTTCATCACTGCTTGTCTCACCATCCGTAGTGGAATCCAAATTTTCGCTACTTGACTCTGGTGCATAGTCTAAATCAGACTCGCTGTCGTCAAAATTCATTTTTATTGTATTTTCTACGAGTTACCACTTCCCACGCAGCGTGAAACACCCTTTTTGCGGTTTAAATACCGACTGAATACCAATAGCCAATACTAGTACTAAGAACCTAATATGCCACAACTGTCCCCACCATCTCAAATTCTTGTATTGTGGAGAACAACGGAACAAGCATATTATTATACCCGTATAGTGCTATGATACTGAACAACGCCGCTACGAGTTGAAACGGTCATAATAAAACTAGGCATGCTAAAAGTTAGTAAGGCTGTAATATTACGGAAGTGGTGTATTTTTCGCTACGAATGAAGACCGTAATATTACGGAGCTGGTCGTTAAGTGGTTAATAGTAATCACGAATTCATTATTTTCACTGCTGATATGAGTGGAATTTTTCTGGTTGAAACCTTGTTTCCATTAAAGCCATTGAAAAATTTGTTCTGCAATTTGCATTTTACTTTGAACTGAAGATTCAAGTAAAGCCTTCGGCAACGTTTCCATACTTCAAACCACCAAGCGTTTGACATTTGTTAAATTAGCACCATTGTCTGCTAACAAAGTTGCTAAAGTTCTTCTCATACAATGCCCTGTATATAAGTTTGCATCAGGAAGTTTTCAGTAGGATGTGATAATCAAAGGTATTTTGCCGAATTGTTTTTTTCTGCTGGTTGAGTTAAGCATTTTCCAGGATTATAAAATAAAAAAAAATATCTATGGTTGGTGTCGAGTGGTCTAAGAGATGCATACTTCCTATACAATCCCATTAAATCCACTGATGATTTGTCCTTAGGATTTTAAATATTGAAACACCGATTAATCTTGGTTTTCGTAACTTTTATATTAACAATTATAACTGCTCCTTCATCTCGAATATATTCTACTGACAAATTTAAGACTTCTTGGCATCTCATCGCTCCAGCAATGCCCATCATTATTCCCACTTACTAAAAAATGTCAAATAATAGTTACTGTTCATTTCTTAAAAAATGTCTATCTTAGCCATTAAGTACATTTCATTTGGAGCTTCTTTAATGAACTGCATAACTTGATGTCTGCTGAGAATTTTTGATTTCTTTGTTCTATAACCTTTCAAATTTCGTTTAAAAAAGATATTAGCTTTTAAAATTTGCTAAAGTTTAACATTGTGATGAATAAGTACGTTTGATTTAAGTTTTGAATAGTATGCCCAGAGCGACGAAGCTTTGTAAGTTTTAGAGACATCAAAAAAATCAACCAGCAAGACGTCTTCAGAAGCAATATTTTTAATAGCTTTTTTCTCACACCAATTGGGAAATTGTTGGTAAGCCTTTTTATACACATTCTTCGATTTTTCCAGAAAAAAAATTGGCAGAAACGGTTTTACTCCTTCAGTAATGGTCAAGGTATATCCAAATTGTTCTCATTATAGTTATTTTTTTTGCCCATTTTAAGTATTATTTGTTCTTAAAAGCTTCAACTGTGCAACTGAAAAATTTTACAACACATAAGCCACTCGATTTAGGTATCGTGGGTATCACTGTTTCCGGGTTATTATTATTTGAAAAAATGTTTTCCTGTATGCATGTTTAACTACAGCGTGGCGGTTGGGAGGAAAGTTTTGTACGCATATCTAGGCTAAACCTTGTTAATTCCTCAAATAAAAATGCCCTCGGTTCCCTACGGTCGCCTTGGGAATATCTCACATTCTACGGATTAAATGGCGCTTTATTCCCTTGATACGTGAATAGCTATTCCACAGTTATTCCAATTAAAAAAATTTTTGATTAAATAACGTAACGTTGTTACCCCAACACAAGTTTCAAAAAATTTCTTTTTGCTTTGGGTATACGAACAAAATAGTTTTGACACTAAAGAACTACAAGAATTATTTAAAAATCTCAAACTCAATGGCGAGGACACTTCCGTTTGGGTGCATGAAAAATTACAAAATTGAGTTTAACTGGGGAACATCATCTTAGCAATAAAAAACAAAATTCAAACTAACAAAAAACATGGAATCAACATACAAAGAAATTAAAGAAAATCTAAAATAAAAGTATTTACAAATTGAAGGCTAAAATGGGTGTTACCACCACGAGCACTTATAACTTCCATTAAACGATTTGGCATTCTTTGAATCAGTGTAACCACGTTTTGTTAAGGATTGCAATGTCTCTGGTCGGAGTTGGCGACGTCACATCCTTCTACTAAGACTATCCGTGACGTGTTCTATTGTATCCAAGTCGGGACTGTTAGCTGGTCACCGAAGACGTCGTATACCAATTTGTTTCAGGTATTATAGGACAACTCTTGCAATGTGCGGACGTGCATTATTATCGATAAAAAAATTCTTGCTAATGAATGCTTGTACCCATTTGGAGATTAGGGCGCTGTCATTATTCCGTTTTCAACAAAGACCAAATCCATGTGAACCTTTAAAGATATACCACTTATATCATTATACTGCCTCCATTAAATCCAGTTCTCAAAGATATACAGCATTGGCTGTACCGTTCTTCTACTCTTTGCCACACCTTCCCCCGACCGTTTGGTGATCAAAAACTAAACCTAGACTCATCTCTAAAGAACACGTTCTTCCATCATTTGTCGCCACCCCAAGTCACGTAATGTTGTGCGAACTCAATCCGCTACCGTTAATTTTTGGCTTGTAGCTAACCTTTGAGCAGCTTGCTTAAGTGTCCTCCGGACAGATCCGATCCTTTTTGTGATTCGCACACTTTGGCCATTTTGTTTAAAGCAACAATTTGAGCAGCAATTAGAGGTTGTATAGTACACATACAAATTAAATATACCTACATACACCGGTCGAGTAGTACTGAAAAAAAACAGTCTAATTAAAAAGTGAAATGGTGAGTCGAAACCCAAAATGTGTGAAAACGACTTAATGCTGATTTCTTTATTTTAAAAAATTGAATTTTTTTAAACTAAATAATAATTATTGAGGTGTCCGGAGTTTTAAGAAGTAATGTAGTTTGAAAGGTATAACTTCTAGTAATGAGTGTAAATCTATGATCGTCAAAAATATGTGGAATAGTTCTGGACCCATATTCTTCCATTATTAGTAATTACTTTCTCATGAGAAAGACGAAAATTCTCTTGAGAACAGAAAGTTGGTATTCTTGAAAATTTCCCTTCTCCTATTCCTTTGCTCATGGATTTCAAAAATACCAACTTTATGTTGTGAAGAGTTTTTGTTCCATAATTCAGAAATAGGGCTGCTACGTTAATTCAAAAAAAGTAGTTTAGTTTAAAATAAAAATCCGTCACTTTACTGACGTTATTTTCAATTAGTAAGAACCTTCAAATTGTAAAAAGGTGGGAATTGCAGATGTTGCCAAACAAAAGTAAATGCAGTGTTAGTGCTTTACAATGGGATTCAAAAAACTTTTTTTTTTTCAATTGTTTCTCCCAAACTTGGGTACCTTGGTAGATAAAGTTTTAAATATTTTCTGATAGGATTGAATACAATTCAGTCTTCTTGTAGATGGCAAATTTTAGCGCTGAACGTTTTACCAATAATAAGCGGTTTATATTGCCCTATTATGTAAACTGTGGTAATCTTCTTTTTTGTTTATGTGGAATGTATCTCAAGTCTAAAAGAGGAAACAATATTAAAACCGGACGGGTGGTTTTTCACTCCAAAACTAAACGATATGAAGTTGTTGATACAACAATTTGGAGAATTTACTACATCTTTTATGAAAATACAGTTGTTTATTTAGGAAGCTGGACAATTGTCTTCATTTTGTAAATGTGGTTTAGGTTGAATTTATCTTGTTTACTTTTACATGCCAGTGTAAAACCCAGTTTTAAAAGTTTAAAATTAGTATAAGGTTACCAGTACCAGTATGTTTAAGATTGATTTAAGAACACAGCTTGTGTTATTCCCGTTTTAATCGGCAGTAGGGGTCTACACATCTAAACATTTAATTAGAAAGTGTTGAACTGTAACATTGTCGAAATCCATATAGCCATTTAAAAATAATTTTAAACATAATCCCCAGTTTTTAGGTCTTGGAGGATTTTTCCCCAGCACAGAACATTGTTCTTGCTAAGTATGAAAGCAAAATAGCGCTTAGGAGTAATTTTTATAATTTGAAGAAAGGAAACAGGAAACAACAAAAAGTTAAAATAGTGGACACAATAGGAGATGCACATGAGTGCAATTTAATAATTCGTTTAATCTTCAAAATTACCTTCGTGAGTACTACTAAATGAAGAAAAGAACGAGAATGGATAAGAAGTGTGATTGTGTTAGTTGGATAAAATTGAGTATATTGTTAATTGTATGTTTTAAGTAAACGGGTTCCGTAAATATGGTAACAGAAGAATCATTTTTACTTCAACCTGGTTGTAACAATCAATCATTTCACTATCACTCCTAGGATACGACTGCTGGAACTTTAAACACAACTGTCATAAATTAAAATCTTCTTTTTCTGTAAGTAATCTCCCAGTCCCATATGTAGTACTAACGCAGCTAGTAACCATTTGCGGAAGATTGATAACTTTCAATTATAAAGTTTTGTAAGGGCAACAGGTATCACTTTTGAGACACTTAATGGTTTATGAAGATCTCAAACTGAAAACGTGGGTTAAATTCAAAGAAATTGAGATAGGTAGAAATATCGGACGCAATTTTTAATCAAGCCTTTAAACACCATAATGTAATTAGCGAGCACATAATTAACTACTAGAGATATGCAGATGACACAGCAAAAGTTACTAAACTTTCTTTAGCTTAAAGTTTGAGGGCAAGTTTTATTTCCTTTAAGTAATTTGTTAAATGGTCCCTTGAAGATAGTGTTTGAAGATTTTCCAGGTCATTATATCCCAGGTTAAATTTGGGTCTTTCATTTCGGTTTTTATCAATTGGAACAACTGGCAAAATTGACTGCTTGTCGATGGCATAGAAAATCAATGAATAAAGATTCTCTTGATTGTTGCAAAATTGTTTTGTTCTTCAATAGAAAGCGTTCAAACTGCAATCGCTACTTCTTCTTGTCATTTTTAATTCAAGAGTATAATGTTGAACCACGTCTCATCATACGTACTAAGGCGCCTCAATAAATCATTTCCATCTGTCAAAATGTACACAAAAGTCCCTCGGTAGTCTCTAATCTATTTTAAATTCTGCAACAACCAGAAAATCAAAGATAATGAATGGATCCGAGTTTAAATATTCTTCCCATCAGTCATAATCTATCCAGAAGCCTTTCAGTGATCTCAGATCTCATCTATTTATAATTTTCAAAAACCAACGGAAAACCCATTAAGCGCTACTGTTTGAAGCAAATGTAATTGACTATTTCTACAGTTGATACGTTCTATAAATCTTCGAACGAGCAGATTTTGTCATATCCAAGACTTGTTCTTGTGCGTCGACCATGAATAAGTTTTTGATACATCCTAGCCCACCCTTAAATTCTATGCCGACGTATATAGTCGATTCTGGAGCAGTGTGAAGACTCCTTGCTATTACTGAGCTGTACTGAGTGCAGAACTAAGCGCTTCCGGCGATTACTTTATACTCCCATTAAACTAAATCAACATCTGCTTTATTCATGATTCACTAACAAAGCAATGTAGGTCTATGTAAAAAAAATCTTGTTATTTATTAATTGCATAATAAATGAGTGGAACATTCAACAACCATCAAAATCTATATGTCGGCCCCGTAAAGAGAAATGTGCACGTATAAATAAAAATTAGAATTAAATATACCCGAAGGATACGTTACAGTAGAATCAAACTATAATAACATTACGTCATCGGAAAAATTATTTATTGTGCAGAAGCATTAGGCCCTGTAGTTGGTAGAGTATGGATTAGAAAACTACGTATTTTTTAATTAGACCGACAACGTAATGAACCACCAGTACAATTATTGCAAATCAATAACGTTCAAAAATTTTATTGTTTATTCTAATATTTTTCAAGAGAAAATAGGATTAATTCTAATCAAAGGAAAGGAACACCAACAATGCCTATTTAACCAACAGAAAAACACCAAAACTGCACCAAAAACTCGACTCGGACACGTGTTTCAACACTAAAGCTGTTATCAGATCAAGCGATACCGATACTAAATACTAATTCCTAATGTTAGAGTAACTTTAAAATTAAAACCAGACGCAGTACCTGTGTATCGCCCTCCTAGACCAGTACCATACGCCTTATTGTCTAAAGTGGATTCAGAATTAGATTTGTTGGAAGCTGAAGGCATTTCAGAAAAAGTTGATTATTGTTAATGGAGAACGCCTTTGGTAATTGTGCTGAAACCCAATGGTGTTGTACGTAATTATACAGACTATAAAGTTACAGTTAATCAACAATTACAACCTGCACATTTTCCCATACCGAGAATAGAAGATTTATATCATAAACTTTACAAAAGTACATATTTTTTGCATATTGGACATTTACAAAGCTTATTTACATATTAGTCTCATATGAAGAAAGTTCAAAACATACCACCAATTAGTTCACATCGCGGTACATATCGCGCAAAACTCTTATTTTTTGAATTATCTACAGGTACAGGCTGATGCAATGAAAATTTACGAAAATGCTTAAAACAACTTTAACAATTTAACATACATTTAAACAAAAGTAAAAATCAATTTTTCGTACAAAAGGTAAAATACTTAGGTCACATAATTTCAGAACGTAGACTTGAAAAAGATCTATAAAAGATTGAAGCACTTGTTAACGCCCCGGAACCTAAAGATGTCAATGAAGTCATCGATTATTTTTAGGTATGGCAATGTATTATATGAAATTCATTCCAAATGCAGCCTCTATATTGTACCCATTAAATCAACTTCTACGTAAAGACAAACAATGTAAACACGCACTGAACACTATTAAAAATGAATTAGTAAGCGAACGAGTATTGACTACATATTTACCAGATTTGCCTTTGGTATTAGAAACGGACGCTTCGCCTTTTGAGTTTGGAGCTATTTTATCAAATCGAATAGAAGAAGTTCTTAAGCCAATAACATATATATCGCGATCTCTTACCAGTGCTGAAAAACGATACAGCCATCTAGATAAAGAAGCAACTACCATATATTGGGCAACAAAATGGCTGTTTCAATATCTTTATGGAAATAAATTCTTCTGGTGACTTAAAATAAACCACTACGTTCTATTTTTGATCCTAATAAAATGTTACCTTTAATATCAGCTTTGCGATTAACTCGCTATGCTTTATTTCTTCGTCAATTTGATTACACCATATAACATCGTCCAGGGAAAGATCACTAGAATGCAGATTACCTATCGCGCGCGTACGGTCAAAAGCAATTACTGCAAACGACATTCGTATTGAAACGTGCAAAGATGCAACATTATTTAAGCTTCTACAAGAAATACAATCCGACAAGACTACAAATTCTGATTTTTTGTTACATAATGGTATTATCATGAGATGACAGCGCGTTGTTATACCAACATCATTGCAACAATATGTTTTAAATGAACTTCATCAAACTCATTGTGGAATAGTTAAAATGAAAGCCCTAAACTACATATTGGAAGCATATCGACAAAGACATAGAAGCACTAGTACGATCATGTCCTGCCTGTGCAACGGTACAATATTCACCCCAAAAGTTCCACTACACCCATGGGAAGAACCAACTACACCATGGCAACGTATACATGTTGACTTTGCAGGTCCTTTTGAAAACACGCAATTTTTAATTGTTATTGACGCATTGACGAAATGAACAGAACTTGAAATTTTACAAACCACCAACATCTACTAGTACAATAAACGTATCGAAAAATTCTGACGTCACAAGGAATTCCATATGTCTTAGTTTCGGATAATGCAGCAATTTTTAAATCAGAAGAATTTGAACAATTTGATGTTATAGAACCAAATCACCCGGCAACAAACGCTATCGTAGAGCGCCATGTGCAAACTTTTAAACATAAATTGAAAGCCATGCGGTTTGAAGATCCTAAACATATGGAGAAGAAGGTTCCACAAATTTTGTTCTAGTACAGAATCACACCTTTGGCAAATGAAAAGTCACCTTCCAAACTACATATTGGACGTCAATTACGCACTAGATTACCTACATTTACTGAAGCCACAAAAGAATATTTCCAAAGAACCAAAACAAGGGATGGTTTGAACATTCTAAGTAGGAGACCGAGTACTGGCACGTAACTACGTTGGCAAACAAAAATGGTGTTTGGCGCCAATTACAAAAACATTGGGACGTGTAAACTATCAAGTATGTTTAAATCATAATAACTATATGTTATTAAAAGACACGCAAACGAGCTCAAACATACAGAATGTGTTATACAAGAAAACAGTGCATCTGAAACTTTATGTGAACCAAAGCGCAAGACAGTTACTTTTTTTGTTACCACCACTGAGTGTGAAACATCGTTCTATTACCAAAAACTGAATTATAAATAAACCAGAAATAAATAAGACGTAAGTGTTGTGAATTCCAGTCCGGTGTCATTATTGAAACAAAAACGTCTTTCGGAATTAAGATTTGGGATTTGATTGCCAAATCTTCTTTGATAGGAGTATCAGAAAAAGTATAGAAATAAGCAAGTATCCCAACAACTTCAACCGCCATCGTGGTTGTGAACTTTCACCTCTTGGATTATAATTTTTTTTATTACGAGTGTAAGGAAGAAAAAAAAATTAAAAAAATTTTTTTAAAATGTGATTACAAAAATAGTTGACGAAGATGGCAATTAAATTGCTAATGAGTCAAAACTTTTGATTCATTAGTGAGACAAAGCAGTAATTTTTATCTTGGTTAACAGCTAAATATTTTGTTCTAATAAAATAAGTGCTTTGATGTAATTGTATCTACAATAAGTTTATATTCTGATACATTTTATTTTAAGGAAACTATTGAACGGATTTGCAAACTAGTTAATGTATGCACAAAGAAAAAACGCCTTCTATGTTGGTACCGAAATGAAATTATATGCCAAATTTGTCCTTCAAGAGAAATGCGATACTAACAAGGGTTTAAATAAAAAACTGGACTGGGCAGGCCATGGAAATAAATTAATTTAATTTTTTTATAGTGTACACTAAAGTACAGCAAAGTAACGAGTGGTGCTGCATTAATACGTGACATAAATATAACCTAAAAATGGACAGTAATGAAAGTTTTCTTAGATACCTTGAATTATATCCTAAACTAATATACTAACATAGTTAAAAAATGTATAATTAAAGTCAAAATGTAAAATATAAATTGTACTCAGTACAGTGCAGAATCATGAGCAAGGACAAAAATATTTTTTATTTAAGTATATTCGGACAGACTGACATTTAGAGTAAAGTTATACGGATTTGGAAAAGAAATGAATCCAATATAGTTATTTTATACTTATTATTGACTGGATTTATTGTATTTAAAGTGTGTCTGCTTACATCCATTTAATTAAAAACATTGGACATGTGCATAATTGAGTATTATTTAATTGAACATCACCTCTGCATTCTCATTACTGCAACTTCAATTACTATAACGATGTTAGCTGCATCTTCTCCTATGTATGGTAGTGCCTGGTGTACATTTCACTATACTTCATAACGGTAAAATAAACTTTCAAAATAGTACCTTAAGAATAAATCATTTTTATTCATAAAAAAAATCTGATTCAATATGCATGAACAAAATTCATCCATTTGGGGCCTTCGCCTACGGCTGGGCGCATAACTTCTGCACTCCTGATTAAATGCACTACTTTGCTTACTAGTACTGAAAGTAGCCATCTAAATTTCTGGGCCTTATTGCTAGTTGTACAATGGGTCTTACAGATACAGTAAACTAATTTATTATAGTGTTCGCTTTACAGCAATCTATGATCAAGCAGCGGATCTGTTTCTGCGACCGTACTAGCATTGAGCAAAATGAATAATAGTGCACTTTGATTGTGTAAGATAATTTAAAATTATTATGGCAATTCAAATTTTACGATTAAGAAAGTCTGTTTGACAAAAAAATTAAGTAACAGTATTAAGTGAAGTCTGGAAATTGTTTAAGTGAGGATTTACTGATTGTACGATATAAATTCAAACTTACTTATGAACTCAGTTTCTAAAAAATATTAACATACACAATTTAATATTTAGATAACAAGCAGATGTAAAGTTAAACAAAATGTTTTGGACTGTAGGTAGCACCCTTTGTATCGAGTTGGAACTATTCTTCCCGACTCCAAACAACGAAGAAGAAAACGAGTGCATTGTCTTCATTTTGTTTAATTTGGTCGATTTCAAATTGAAGGTGTTTGTTTTCTCATTCGCGGTCACTTTCAACAAGGTAAAATGGTAGTCGAGCCCGATAGGCATTAGCAACACTAGGAAGCACGGTAAGTCATTCTTCTGCAGTGTTTGAGAGACATATTTCCATGTTTTTAAACCCACCCACCACTCTCTATTTGAGGTAGCTGACGAAGATAAAGGTCAGCTAACATTTGCATTAGCGGCTTCTGAACCTACTAAAAACTTACTCCCAATAGCAAATGGGAACAAGGGTTTACTGCAAAATTGCCGAATTCAAACGTTAATAAAATTACATATTCCGACGTGGTTGCTAATGCAGATAAAGTTCAACCGTGCTATCAAATAATGTTAGCACGCATACAAATGCAAATTTAAATTTAAATACAAATATGAACTATTCAAACGATAACAATAAAAATCGAGGTAATAAAAGAAGAAGAACTTCACCAATCCGGGGAATCAGTAAGATTAACATGGCAATTACTGGTGTGCCCAAATTGGAGCATCTGTACATAACCCGGTTGCAACCAAATCTTAACATAGAAACGTTAAAATCTTTTTGAATAATTACGATTTGGGAAATATAAACTGTATAAAATGGACTCAAAATACCCGGAATTCTACAGCAGTTTCAAACTAACAGTTGATAGTGATAAGGCGAAGTTAATAAAGACGGTAATATTTGGCCTAATGGAGTTACAATTGGAAAGTTTTTCCCCACCTCGACAAGATCAGGGAACGACTGAAAAAACGAATCTTCGGTAACTCGAAACATAAGTCACATTTAACAATAACAAACGCACCGAATATGACCACAGTTAATAATAATTTAAACTGCTGCAATACTAATAGTAAACTGTCATACAATTCAAAACTAATAAATAATCAAATAAATAGTGTAAGTCTGTTTCACATCAATGTGCAATGTTTAGCTAACAAGGTTGACTTGATTAATCTGTATTTATCAGATTATAAATATAATATAGTATGTTTTTCGGAACATTGGCAAACGGAGACTAACCTAAAGCTAATTGCCTTAAACAATTATTACTTAGCCAGCTCATATTCCAGAAACACACGACAACACGGCGGCGTATGTATTTACATTAATAATAATCTTAAATCAAAGCCCATCACATTACACAATATTAACGAGGAAATAAATTCGGAATTTTGTGCAACTAAGATTCATAGTCTCAAATGCATAATAGTTACAGTCTACAGATCCGGATCAGGAATCCCCTCTATATTTCTTGAAAATTTTGAGAAACTATTGTTACTACTAAATCAAAAAAACAAAAAGTATAAAATTATAATAGTTGGAGATTTCAACATTAACTTCAAAGTACCATCTATAATACTAACCCAATTAAAACAGCTAGTCGAAACTTTTGATCTAAAAGTAACTATATCTGATTATACACGTGTGACGTTAACATCTTCAAGTTGTATTGATAATATCATTACGAATTTTACATTATCGGAATGTGTAGTTGGAGTTGTCGAAGCTAACATTGCTGATCACCTTGGCCAGTATTTAATCTCAAAACAAGAATGTTCTACCACCGATCATGTCCGTTTGTATAGACCAATTACGTCAAATGGAATTAATAAATTACGACAGCATTTAATTTCGATAGACTGGAGTATCTTTGAAAATAAAAATCATAGTGTTGATTACATGTCTACTTTTTTTAGTGAATACATATAAAAATTTTATAGTGAACTGTTTTCCCTTAAAGAAAATTAATCGCGATTATAAACTACCGGTAAATTGGTTTTCGCCAGAATTAAAGGACAAACGCAACACCTTATGTACCATAAAAACTATATGCGTGGCCACTAATGATCCATACAACTGGGATGTTTACAAAACATTAAAAAAGGACTATTTAAAAGCTATAAAATTATCTAAAAAATTAGCTTATGAAAAATTTTTAATAAACTCAAATAACAAGCCCAAAGATTGTTGGAGACTGATTAACCACGAACGTAATAAACGTCAAAGTGGAAATAAGGACATTAGCATTTCAGAAGAAAACTTCAATGCTCATTTCAGCACCATAGCGAAAAAAATTATTAACAGTCTACCATCAAGTTCACGGACAGCTGAGGAAATGCTAAAACAAGTACCTGTCACTACACGTAGTTTCTTCCTGTTTCCAGTGACAGAAACGGAAATTTACAAAGTCATCACTTCTTTAAAAAAGTCAAATACTGTAGACTACTATAACATTAACTACAAAATTATACAGGGGACTGTTGATCTATTGATAAGACCTTTCACAACTTTAATGAACAGATGTTTTTCTGAAGGAGACTTTCCAGACAGCTTCAAGATCACAAAGATCATGCCTCTCCATAAAAAAGGCAGTACAGAAGTAGTCGACAACTATAGACCGATCGCAATAATAACCATATTTGCCAAAATAATGGAAACATTAATTAAAGATAGGCTAATTTCTTATTTCAAAAGCAACTCATTACTAAGCGCATCTCAGTTTGGATTTCGTTCTGGACTATCGACCATTAAAGCAGTTTGCAAACTAATCGATGACATTGTGGAAGGTTTGGAAGAAGGCAAACACTCTATACTTACGCTGTGTGACTTAACCAAGGCATTTGATTGTGTCCATCATAATATACTGCTCAACAAACTTTTATTTTATGGAATAAGAGGTACACCTTTTCATCTACTTCACTCATATCTTGCTAATCGTTATCAGTGTGTGTATATAAATGGGAAGTACTCAAATTGTAAACCCATAAACTATGGAGTACCGCAAGGATCAATCCTTGGACCAATGTTGTTCTTGATCTACATTAACGATCTCTGCTCTTACATTGCTAAAGATAACAACAAATGCGTTCTTTTTGCAGACGATACTTCCATACTGAACACAAATTCAAATATAAATGTCTTACACACTATTTCAAATAATGCATTAAAAAATGCTGAAACCTGGCTTATAGCCAACAAAATGAAACTAAACCAAACGAAAACCGAGCAGATTATTGTAAGCAGCAATCACAAGTTTACCACAGGTAAAACCTGCCAACTTCTAGGGTTAACAATCGATGACTCTCTGAATTGGACGGCGCATATAGAATCGATCGCAAGGAAATTATCTTCTTCTTTATTTATTATCAGAAGTTTAAAGAATTGTGCTTCTCTGGATGTCCTTAAGATGGTTTATTATGCTACATTTCATAGCCATGTAGCCTACGGAGTCACTTTATGGGGTAATGCAATACACTGCGTTAGAATATTTCGTATCCAAAAAAAGGCTGTAAGGATAATGACTGGAAGTGGAAATAGAGATCATTGTTTACATCTTTTTAAAAAACTACGAATTATGCCGCTACCTTGTATTTTTATTTTTTACTCGCTTATTGAGGTCCATTCAAGAATGTCCAACATCATTTTAAACTGTCAAATTCATGACCATAATACTCGATCAGCAAATCAAATAAGTCTCCCCCGTGTTCGTCTTAATGTTACTATACGGCATACACTAAAATTTAAATTGTATAATCATACTCCAGTATGCATTCGTGCTCTTGATATGAAGCGGTTTAAGATTAAGACAAAAAAATATTTACAAGAACAGTGTTTTTACTCAATCGAAGAATATCTAGACACTCCTTTTAAACTTTAAAATTTCTACCTAATTTTAACTTCTACTGATTTTAAATTATAATTTCTACTAGATATAACCTGCTTAATTAAGTATGATTACAAAATTAGATTTATATTTATATTTACAAATGCGATATTTACACATTTTATATATTTTGTATTTAACGTATATATACTAATATATTGTTTTTATGTTGTATATGACTTGCTACAAACTGTGATTTAGTGTAATGTAGTAAATAAATCTATCTATCTAATAAATCTATCTATCTATCTATGTCCTGTTGTTAAATAAATAATTAAAAAAAAAAAAACAAATAAAAATTTTTTTTAAAACAAACAATAATTTTAAAAAATTAAAAAAAAAAAAAAAAAAAAAAAAAAAAAAAATTGGAAAAAGAAAAAGAAAAGAAAAAAAAAAATTCAACATCCTGTTTCTCAACACAAATGAGAAAGATAAAAGAAAAAAAAAAAAAAACACAAAAAACAAAAAAAAAAAAAAATAATTAAAACAAAAAGACAACAAAAAAAAAAAAATAAAAAATAAAACCAAAAAAAAGTAAAAACACGATTCTCTTTTTTCTTTTTTTCTATATTTAATACAAAAAATAAAATATCTCAAAAAAAAAAAAAACAACAAAACAAAAAGGTACTTAAAAAAAGAATTAATTTAAATAGTAACAAAAAAAAAAAAAAAAAAAACAAAAAAAAAAAAACAACAAAAAAACAAAACACTCCCTTTTAAAAAAGAAGGAAGTGTATATAGAGCTATAAATCCAAAGAGTCAGCGACCAACCCCAAGCTACGTTAGTTTACTAGTCGGACAAAGTCATTTAAACGCTTCGATTTATTATTTACTTACTCGATTGTGACTTTATTATTAAGACAGTAGCAAACTTTAACTAGTCCGGGCCGTTTATCATTCAGTCAGACCAAAATGTTACAATACTCACTCTATAATTAACCAAGAGAAAAACAAAAAAAGTTTAGTCATAATCATAGATAATTTAAGTTAATAAGTAATTGTATTTGTTTACACCTAAGCTACTTCTACTAGCACAAATAAAAACCGTAATTAAGAGTGAACTAATAAAATAAAGATCTAGTTGATCTATGGCATTTTGGATTAAATTTAAAAGGCATCAAGACAAGTCGCGTTTTTTCGTCCAAATTCAAAATAATTGCTCTATATTTCACCGATTAATTATTAAGCAGTTTAAAATCGAAATGTTTTTATGTCACGGCGTTCACTATAATTTAAGCGATGTTCAGGTAATTTAAGAGAAATTCCTAAATTCATTATAGATTTTCCGGGTTGAGATTATGGATTTTCCTTCCTTTGACATGGGGATTAGAAAGGCTTGTGTGAGTATAGAAGTACTGAGCGCCGTGCGGTTCCGTACAGTACGAGGGCCGGTGGTATTTGCAAATTCTACGAGGGTGGGTGGCTGATAGGGTGGCTATATAGAGCGAGTTTAGGGTTTGCTTCAGAAGAACGGACGCGAGTTTGCCCGCGTGTTGCGACGTCTTTAGTCCCCAACCCCACACTAAGACACGTTTAAACCGCTCAAATTCTATTTGTTCCTTTTTAAACGATGCTCATTAATAATTTTAATAAAATACTTATTACGCACGCAAGCAGTTAGAACTTTTGACATAAAATTTAACGCGTGGAAAATTTTGATTTTTGTGTTTCTTAATAACGCGGAGAATAATTTGAGTTAAAATTTATGAGGGTTAAATGATTGAGGGTTTCGAAGATTTTTGGTTGTTTAACAAAGATTGATTTGCGTGTGTTACCTCGTAAATCTGGCTCGTGGTTACCTATTCCTGCCACCCTTCAGGGCAGATATAGATGGGGTAGGTGGTGGCGACCCTCGCGCGTGAGGAACGACCAGGCAGAACCGATCGAAGGCAGAAGGGTGTGGCAGAATGCCCACGCATACTGGTCACTAGCCTAGCACTTCCACCATTTCTGATGTTTGCTTCTTGTTACCTCTCCAACAAAAGCTCATCGCACTTAACATAAAAATTATCTGTAACTTTTTGCGAACAAAGCTAACTAATAATTTTCACTTCACACTCTCACACGCACACATGCGTACCTACCATTCAAACGATTACCCAGAAAATAATTAATAGTTTTAATAACGTCGATCGTACTGAAATGTTGTAGAATTTGTCTTTTATAATGTTTTTGAAATTATCGCTTTCTCCATTCCATTGTTTTCGTTTCCATTAATATTATTAATTACCAGGAGGTGTTGCCATATTGTATTTGTTACCAAAATTTCTAAAATGGAATTGCTAGGATTACAATAGCTTAATTAATTTACGAAACCTATTTCTCATTCCTGCCTTCAATTTTAACTTTATTTAAGTGCAAATTAATTAAAGCGATATTTAATTTTTTGAATAATTCACCTTTGTAATTACGTCAAGTTGATATAATGCGCATGTGTTAAAGATTAAGAGGAAACTAGAGTCATAAACCTTTTACAGGATAATTCTCGAAAGGACTATGAAACCTTGTGATATATAAGCTATTAGGTTTAAGATGCGGGAAGATCGTAAATAGCGCGAAATAAGGTTGTTCGAATGAAGTTTTAAGAGATGCACTGAACTTTAGAAATGGTTTTTATTGCAATATTCGTTAACCGAGTATAGTTGATAATCTTTTTATGACGTACAATAGAGCGTCTTCGCAACATACAATTATTTACTTTTTTACTGCTTTGTTTTTCGTCGAAAAAAATTGTTTTTAACGAGTCGCTTATAAAAATTAATCCAGCTCTTTTAAGCTTTATCGTAAGTTGAAAGTTCGCATAAAGTTACAGTAAATTTCGAATGTCAAATATTGAACATATTTCTTACCGTGAACTTACAATTTCAGTTGAAAACTACTTGATCTACTTTATTTTTGTGTAAACTATTCAAAACCAGATAAATTTTTAAATTATCCACTACTACAAAAAACTCTACAACACTTTCTTTTTGATTGAATTTTTAAGAACCCTTTATTAATTGAGTTTTGACAAAATGACGGCTATGACGAGGAGCTCCGTTAAAACCCAAAATAAAAAAAATAGTTTTCTGAACAAAACCCAAATTTTAAATGTTTTTCATGACAACTCTAAAACTATCACGTTTGTGTAAATTTAGTAAATTAAACTTTGTAAGCAGATAAATTCTTCGTTCTTTACTACACAAAATTTAAACCGTGAAATTTAAATACAAATTAGAAATGAAAGAAAAGTTATTACGGCGGGGCACAATTATCACAATACATATAATAAATAGCACAAAAACACCTGATTCAAACAAATCTATTGAGATGTAAAAAATTACAGATTCACTGTGGGACACAAATTGACCGGACACAAACACCTACGGCAATTTATGGGACAAGAAAACATCCAGTTAAAATAGAAGAAACAAAAATTAAACGAAAGGCAAACATTTAATCATTTTTATACTATAGACTTATAGTTCTAAATTTCTATAACAATTTTCGAACAAATTTGCTTGTTTTTCATTTCATAATTTTCAAATAAAAAGGTAAAATGTAGAAAATAGTTATTTGTCCAACAAGTGAAGAAAGCGATTTTCTTTTACTCGAGCTCGAGGCATTAGAGTGAGGGTGGAAAAAAGGATTTCCTCATGTGTTACACACAACATTTTTTCCACGACATTTCCCAAAAAACCAACCAACCACCCAAATTAAAGAAACATTATTAATTGTAAACGTAACATATTGTTACAGGGTTTTGTTTTAGTACGTAAAAGCAAAAGTCAACAATCGGAGGGTTACAATAGTCTCGCCTATTTATTCTGTGGTCCCGGTAAAGTCTCAACCTGTCATAGCGCAACGTTGTTAGCGGCGTAATCATAATCAATAAATGTAGGGTAACAATGTTTAAAAGTCGAAATATAAGATACTAAATTAAACAAAAGTGATTGAATAATAATAGTTATTTGTGTAACAAAAATTAAATTGTTTAATTAAGTTCCAAGCGACATTCTTGCAACTTGACATGTTTTTCCTCACTAGTGAAGGAAAAATAATTTTCCTCACTATTTGTAGAGAAGAAACGTCTGTTTTCTAAGTATGTCGTGGAAAAAGTATATGTAAAATCATGACTATAAATTTTTTTCATTTTTCGGTAACTACTGTAACTATTACTACAAACATTTAAATTTCATAAATTTAAACAAGACGTCTGTGTAAATACAGGATATTTTTAGGAATAACAAATGTAGTGGTAAGAAGGTTATCATTCGTCATCAAAATGCATAGAAATTTTTGGTTTGTTTTGGTTAAGAGAGATTTGTTTTGAATTGTCAAAAAGTACCACAAAACACAATTTGAGGAAACAGAAATATTTGCCTGCTATTGTAAAAGTTTCAAAAAATTAATATTTAGGTATTTTGGATAAACTTAACGCATCTCGTGCTAAATTTTAAAAAACAGAGCTATTTGAGTACTTACTATATAGATAAGATTTGAATAAAAGACTTTGTGGTTAGATATTTATTTAAAAAAACCTTACGGGTTATTTATAGTAAACTTCTTCAAACAAAACCTGTAAAATTTTGAACACAATTAGGAAAAAAATAAAAGCTGCAAAACAAACACAAGCTTTATTGGCTACGTTATCATCATCAGATGATTAATATTGAAACGATTATAGCGTTTTGGCTTCGACTGACAACTTCCAAGTTAGTTAAAAAATAAAAAAATTTGTGTTACTGGAACCGGAAATTATTTTTCTGACGGCACTTTCTGTTACACAAAAAGTCGCCAACAACTTCTTGCATTTTTAAATTTTTTGATAAATTTTGGACAGAAAACTCTACACATGCAGTGTTTATTTATTCGTATGGTAGATTTTGAATATTGTATTGTGATGTAAGTGTTATGTATGGTGCCCCAAAAGATCAGTATAAACCTGTATAGTGTGCTGACGACACCGTGTGCCATGGTAGATTAGTTCGTAAAGACCCTTCTGGACAATTAGGAAAAAATGTACAACACAATTTCACATACAGTGTGACCCATTTCAAAACGGAACACTATTAAAATATAAGAGAGAGTTAAGACAAAGGTGCTCTTTTACTCTCTCCATGAAATTAAAATATCAAAATAACATAAGGTACAAAAATAATGGCAAAGTGAAATGTAAAAGTAATTAATGAAATTTGATAAATATGCATTTAAGAAAAAGCCCAATCCAATAATGAACTCAGATTTTTTGAATTAAAACAATGTTTTTAAAAAATTACTTAGTGGCCTTGGTTTTTGTAAGAAAAATGTGATAATTTGTCCCAAAGTGTCTCCCAAATTGAGTAGGATCTTTATTATTAATAAAGATACTATTTTGGTTAAATGGGCAATGATCTACAGTTTATCATGCTATTTTGAATTTTATTGGAAAAACGGCAAAAAAATCTGTTTTTAAAAATACATAATAATTTTAAAATATGCAGCATCACCTAAAGTCTAGATTGTTACACATCATTAAAAGCAGAAAAACATTTTTTAATTAAAGCATCTAATATGACACCCAAAATAAAATTACAAACACTATTTTGAAAACCACGAAAGTAGTACATCTTTTTAAAATTAATATGAGTTTACTTTAATAATAATAATAAACTGTTCGAAATGTTTAAGATTTCTCAGCTGAAGCTGAATCAGCTTAATAAACTATTCGTCATTGCCAATTTAACCGAAATTGCATCTTTGTTAATAACAAAAATAACCACTCAATTTAGAACACACTGTTATATGGAAGGCTTAAAACAAAAAAATATCAATACCTAATTTAATATTCAAAAAATGTTTATTCGAATAATTGCTGTTTTAAAACAATTGCATTTCAATAAATTGATTTTAAAAAACATCAGTTAAAATAATTAACCGTTCGATTTATTGTATTTTGATTAATTGCTTTCAAAGTTAGTCTTTTAAAATGACCTACTGAACAATACGATTAATTACAGGGTGTTCAAAAATTCTCTTCAAAATCATAAAATACCTTCGAGGTGTGTCTACTCTAAATAATTTTACTTCACACATTTTCAAGAATATCCATCACAATTTTGAACTGCGTTCATTGATTTCGTGTCACTACATTTTTTCAATTTTGTTAAGTAAGTGAAATGATTAAACTGTTCCAAAATTTAGGAAAACCCGGGCAGCATATGAATCATACACTTTAGGTTTTTGCTTGATCACTCTAGCAAGAGCTTTTCAAAAATGTCCATAGTCAATATTTGAGTAAATTGTTCACGTTATGGTATGTTATTGGATCATAATCCATTATGAGCTCAATTGTATTAATTTGTATCTCCTACTTTTTAAAAAGTAAGTAATTTTAAGAGCATCACTCAACTTTACTTTTAAATTATAATTTCATTTTTGTTTTTCATTTATGTTTGTTTTTTCAATTGACGTCGAATTGAAGGGTTCCAACGCTAACCAGAAAATACCAGTTATCGATAAACATCGATTTGTTGCATACATAATTATTATTTCTTTCTTTGTTTTTTTGTTTAATTATATAAATTTGTATGACCAAATTAATGTTTGCCAGATCTGTATATTTTGCCATTACTAACAAATACAGTAAAACCTCTATTTTCGGCCACCTCTTAAAAGCGGCCACCTCTAAAACCGGCTAAGTTTTCCAAGTCAAAAACCAATTACACGGAAATATCGATATTAATGACCCTCCTAATAGCAACCACCTCTCGATAACAGCCACGGCCACTTATTTGCAAACTTTCTTGGAAAAATACATGTAATTCTACCTCCCATTTTCGGCCATTCTTAAGTAAGGTCATTAGTAGACAACACAAGTTAACGATTTTAAGGCCATAAGCCCCCCAAAAAAAAAAAAAAAAAAAAAAAAAAAAAAAAAAAAAAAAAAAAAAAAAAAAATTTTTTAAAAAACAAATGTGATTTAAAAAAGTTATTTGAAGAAGGTTCCAATACAGAGCAGAAGAAAAAATGTCCTAGAAGTGAAGGTTTAGAAATTGACCGTGTAGTTTACAATTGGTTATGTAAAGCTAGGAATAAAAGTATCCCTATATCTGGGCCTTTAATAAAAGAGAAAACATTGGAAGTTGCGGATAACTTAAAAATGACGGATTTTAAAGCATCAAATAAGTGGCTTGAGAAATTTTGTCAAAGACATAACATAACCTTTAAAACAATTTGCTGGAAGTCAGCTGATACTTGACACACTTGAAGCTTGGAAAACAAAGCTGTCAGTAATATTGAAGGAATATTTACCCAAAAATGTGTACAATGCTGACGAGACCAGACTTTTTACGTTGCGATGCCAAACATAACGTTCTCTATAAAAAACGATAAATGTAGTGGTAAAAAAGCTGCAAAACAAAGATTGACAATGTTATTTTGTACAAATATGGAAGATGATAAGGAAAATCTGGTAATCATTGGAAAAAGTAAACACCCAAGATGCTTTAAAAGCTCTCATATCAACAAATTGCCCTTAAAATGAGTATCTAATAAAAAAGCTTGGATGAAGGTAGAGATTATGACTTCCTGGATAAAAAAATTTGATGAAAAAATGAAAAAAGAAAATAGATAAGTCTTATTATTTTTAGATAATGCCACGTCTCATCCCAAAGTGACTCTAGAAAATGTGAACATTGTTTTTCTACCCCAAACACCACATCCCCTTGCCAGCCACTGGATCTAGGAATTATCCAAAACCTACAGGAAGTTTTTAATCAAAAGGCTGCTAACATTTACAAATACCGAAAGCCCTTCTGAAGATGCGGAAAAAAATATCAATTTAACCAGCGGTTTAGTTTGGATATCAGTACCCTGGAGAAACGTTTCGCCTATTACAATTGCTAAATGTTTTGCTGAAGCAGGATTTTCGGAAAAGGTCCTGCAAGAAGATTTTTATGAAGTAAACGAAATTCCACTAGTTCATCTTTTCCTGTATTACTAGAAGATAATCAACGTGTAAGTCTTGAAAATTATGCATCTATTGATTGTGATATTTTGACCGAAAGCCCCAATTTAAGTATTTAAGACATAATCAGTGAATTAGACTATAGTGAAAGCTGTGATTTGAACAAAGAAAGTGGTGCAGAAGAATCCAAAGTTTTTACGTCAAACATTAAAGATATGGGCGAAGTGTGTGAAAAACTAAGAGATGTGCAAAGTTTTATATTTTCTAATGATAAGAGTGAGCTAGTGGTAGAAGTACTTCAAATTTTATCAAAATGTGAACCTTCTGTTTACAAACTAAACTTAAAATGTAAAACAAACCTCAATACAAAAATATTTCACAAAAATGTAGTTTAATAGTTTGTATATGTATGTAATTAATTATTGTAATTGGTATAACGAGCAATTAGAAAATAGGTAAATGTATGTATTATGTATTCAATATGTATAACTTTTCCGTTATTATATCGTCTAATTATTTAATGTTGCATCAGCACATTTATAGTTATTTTTTAATGCAGATATATAGTACTCTATAGCGAACCGTATTATGTTCCATACTTAAAAGATTTTAATAAACAACGCATAGAAATAATTTTTTTCCTCCCAATAACGGCCACCTCCATATACCGGTCAGTTTTGCAGCACATTTTAGTAACCGCTATTTAGAGGTTTTACTGTAATTCTTTTTAGAGGTTTCAGAAATTGTGACTTGTCAGTTGATGTTATAACTACTACTAGAAACGTTTTTACAAACAGAAATTCAAAAATTCAACCTATCGTCCACGTTAGTTAATCGTGTTTGATTATTGTAATTTAGATTTTTGTCAATTCGTCCAAAAAAAGTAAAACTAATGATCAAAGTACTCCATAATACTTATTAAAAAAAAGTGTAGGTAAAAGTTATAGAGAATAAAAAATTTGGTTTCATTGTTGCCTTTGCGTAATTACTGAAATTGAAATTAAATAAAGCTTAAATTACCTGTTTTGTTACTAATGCGCGTGGTTCTTTTGATTGAAACAAAAAATTATTTTGAATTGTTGGAAAAGTACAACTTTCTATAGTAAGCATTAAACACAATTTGAAGAAACCGAAATTTTCCGTCTGTCATTGTATGAAAAGTTTCAAAAACAAAAAATTTGGAAAACTTGGAAATTTGGATTAACTTAGAGCATCTAGCTCACAATTTTGAAACAGAGTTCTTTGAGTAATAACCATATAGATACAAACTTTAAATTGAAGAAATAGCAAAGATTGTCAAGCTTCATATTATTTCAGTTGAAGTTTAAAGTTAAGATTTTATCCTATTGGAAATGATTTTTTTGGCGGTACTTTCTGTTACACATGAAGTTACCAATAACTTCTTTAACTTTTATAGAAATATTATTACATTATTTGATTTTTGATACATTTTGAAAGAAGAATCCTAACACATATGTCAAAAGTCAAAACTTTCTGAAACATTAGATTTTTCTTCAAATTTTAACAAATTTCGGAAATACTAACACCCGTTTATCTCACGACAAGTAAACCGAATTGTTTGAAAGCAATTATTCAAAAGTCTAGATCTTCATATTATTGGCAAATAAAAAATAAAAATTAGGTTTATTGTATATTAATGTATTGGAAACATTTTTGATAGGTAACAAGCATTATTTATTAAATCTTCCTTTAGTTCAAAATTATTAGTTTTAAAAACGTGGAACATTTCATTATATAAGTGGGGCATCTTTATAAGATTTTTCTCTCCTGCTGAAAAATAAATGTAAAACTTCAAAATTAATCTTTATTTTAAGAGAAAGCAGGGGCATGAAATTTTCTTTACTCAAAAATGTTCAGAACAAATCCTGCTCAAACGCCAGTTAATAAACTAAAAAACAAAATACAAAAAAAAAATGTTTCTTACTGAATAGAAAGTGTACATACATAACATTTCAATGCAATTTGGTGTTTCACTTAAATACCATAACTTTAAAAAACCTAAAGATAAAAATATGTTTTACATTTTAAAGTTCTAACAAACAAAATATTACTCTTCTACAACCCTGAGGGAAATTGAAAAAAATTCTTAAAAATGGTGAGTGTATATCATATACAAAAGTTTACGTCACGTCTCTAGTTCCTTTTTTAAAAAAATTAAAAATATTTTATATTCAAAATCCTTAGAAAGAGTGTAACTCAGCAGTAAATATTTAAAGCTTAGGAAACAAAATTTATGGAAAAATACCACTTAATTCTTGAGGGAGAATTGCCTTCTAAATTTGTTAACATAAGTTTCAAAACACTCTGTATACAAGGAACATAACAAAAAAATTAACAAATTAAAGTTATTTTATTCTAAAACTGCTGTTTCACACAATTGCAATTTAAGTAGTCTATAGTTATTTATTCTCAAAACGTGTATACAAATCACAAGGCTCAAAACGAACAAAATTCTACATTCTAAGAATTTTTATTCAAAAATTTGTTTCAAAGAATCACATTTTAATAAAATACTTTTCCAAAAATTTTAATTCAAAAATGGCCGTTCGATTATTTGCTTTTACATTTATTTATATTATTATTATTATAAATAATATTTTAAAGACTCGGAGAAATCAGATCTGTAATTATGAAAATTCTTCAACAAATATTTGTTCTGCAGAACAATAGAATTTGTGCATGAATTTAGCATAAATCCAGCCAAGATGCCAATCAGGGAATTTATTTTGTTTTAAAAATGCAATCTGGTCCAAAAAAGTAGAACGCGTTCTTTATATATCTTATACCTTTCCATATTATCCACATTTGCTTTTTCCTTGATCACTTCAGCAAGAGCTCCTTTATTATTATAAAATCGTGTTTATTACGTTCTTCAATCCCATATTTTTGTAGTCAATTTTAAAGCATCAACTTATTTGAGTCATCTGTTTGAGATGTAATATGCACTGTAATTTGTAGCTCTTTTCATGTTGGCTGTGATATTTTTCTAATCTTTATGAAAACCAAGCAAATTAAATTAAAAAAAGAAACTTGTTCTTTATATGTGTTTTTATGTCACTTTCTATTATTAGACCATAATAGATTATAAGTTCCCATATTTTCTTTATAAAGTAAGCATACTTTTCCCTGATCGCATTATTCTTCTTTAGGAACTAGATCGGTAAACTAAAGAGTTGAAATGCTAACCACAAAATACTAGTTATCAATAAGCATTATAGTAATAATAAACTGAAGAAATTGGAGTCAGTGTAGATAACAAGAACCATCTTTTCTCGCTAAGTAATTATTTTTTTCTTTCTTTATTTTAATTATGTAATTTATATAACCGGATTAATATTTGCCAGACCTCCATATCATGTTATTACTTAGAAACAATTCTCCTCAGAGGTTTCAGAAATGACTATATTAAAGTTACAATTTCCTGCTCTAGTTAATGCTTATTTCTCTTCATGCTTGTCTCTGAAACTGAAACAAAATTCCTTAATATCTTCTTTAAAACCTAGTAATACGAAGGACATATATGGACATATATGTAAAAGTTATTAAATTCAATGATAGTCTATTTGTAAGACCTTTACTAAATTAATTAACTCATCTTTACGACATAATAATTTTCCAGACAAATTAAAAACATCACTAGTCATAAGTTTTATAAAATAGGAGATAGAAATAATCCAAGCAGTTATCGCCCAATCTCTATTCTTCCAATACTTTCTAAAGTGTTTGAAAAGATTTTGTACAACCAAATATCTAGTCATTTTGAAAGTAATATGTTATTCTATAAAAACAGTTTGGGTTTAGAAAAGAAAGATGCTGATGCCAACATTAGTTTTGTCAATTATACATTAGAAGGTTTTGAACAAGGTAAATTTATTTTAGCAATTTTTTTAGATCTTTCTCGGGCTTTTGATAACGTCACACATCGCATTCTTTTAAGTAAATTGAAAACAATTTATAATTTTGATAATGCTAGTACTACGCTCATCAGTTCATATTTAAACAATAGAATATCGTTACATTGTGGAGTACCTCAAGGTTCTATTTTAGGGCCTTTATTATTTCTTATATTTATTAATGATTTACATTTCTACTTTCGAGTGAATCCTCTGTCATCAATACTTAAGATGATTCTACGATTATTAATCAGACACTCTTGCGAGACCGCTGCTATCGAAGAATCGACTAAAGTTATAAGAATTGCATTAGATTGGTGATCAGAATCAAGAACTTGTGAAAATTCTTAGGAATACCTTTTGATGCTAAATTACGATTCACTGATCACATAATGCAACTGGCCAAAAGATAAATAGTAACTAAGAAAAATGCCTACAGTTGGCATTTTTTTTAGTTTATACTATTCATACGTGTCAATGGTTACACACGAGATGTCGTAAGACACACATTTTACTTATAAATAGTAACATTTACATATTAAGGCGTTTACAAGATAGTATTTCTTTAAAATGTTTCTAAATAGCATATTTTGGCTTAATTTGTTCACACTTAAAGACTACTGCAACATTATTTGGGCAAACAATTCCAATTCAAATAAAAAGTTTTCTTTACAACGTAAAGCCGTACGTGTTTTAGATGCTGTTGGTTTCAGAGAAGATTGTGAACCTATTTTTATTAAGTTGAAAATTATGACTCTACCGTCACTGTTTATTTTAACTGTATTATATATGCTAAGGAAAAAAATCAGAAAGCTTTACATATAGATCTGATATTCACAATCATTTTACTAGAAACTATGAGAACAGATATCAAATTCTTTTTTTTACAGACTAAGAAAAGTACATAATAGCAATATAAATTTGTTTTTCTTTCAAGCGACATTAAAACGTCATATTGATTGAACAACTGGCAGACGCTAAAAACTCTTTTTACTGTCTAGACATTAAAAGCAAAACAGTTATTTTGTTTCACAACTATTTAGAGGTTGGTACCTCGGTTATGTCATATTATAAATGTAACAGTAAAGTACCAACTTGATTCGTCGAGAATAAAACGTCACCATAACACTCGAAAATCTCGAAAATTTGAAAATAACACATGAAAACTAGCAATAAATGCTTAAAGAAAAAATAGTATATTTCACTTGAGTTAAAAAATCATAATTGTTTCTGTTTAATTTGCTGTCTCGGCTAACACCTCGCCAGCAAACTTTTAAGCTCAACAATTATATTGTTTAACTCCTAGTAAAATAATCTACTATTATAAACTTATATGAAAAACTACCCTGACATATATAGAGATTTAACACTTAAAACAATTAAAGAAAAATTACGACACTATCTCCTGGGAAAGGGCTTTTACGAGTGTAAATACATTATGTAATAGCAACACAATAAAAAATAAATAAATATTAGTTTGGCATAAACTTCGTTTAAGAGGACGATTTTATTTCAGTAGATTTTATTAATTCAACTTCTAGAAAAGCTTTCATTATTTGAAATTTAGAATTCTTATTATAGTCCAGTCCAATCGTTCCTGGAAATGTCCGTTTCAGGAAAAAATATAGAATTTTTTCTCGGTCGTTCTATGTGTTTTTGGAATGGTAAATCTGAATTTTAATTTTGCTATTTTTGTACGGAATATGACTTCACATAAAATTCTCAAATTGTTCTCCCTTTTTTAGTTTTTTGGCAAAAAGCTATGCATTTTTCTGGGTGACCATTTTATACGAAAGTGATGTTTATTAAATTTACTACAAAAGCACTCCTCACATAGATTTTTGTAAAACAGTTTCCCAGTGAATTGAAAAAGATAAATACTTTTTACTTTGTGAATTTATTCAAATAAAAAAAAAAATTTCACACATTAATCACTTACTAAATATAACTAATGATCACAGTATCACAGCAAGTATTAGGCATGAAAAATTGTCCTGAAAAAAGGGGGTAAGTGTGAAAAATCGCGCAAACCGAAAAAATCACATAGGCTTATAGGGAGTCAGTCCTTGCTGAATATAAATTAAAGTTTTCGGGATTTTGACCCCCGGAACTCACCTATAATCGCAAAAATGGGTAAATTCCTTTGATAGGCTATAACTCTTGTTGCCGTGCTCGTACAAGAAAACCAAAGTTTTAGTATGGTGGGTGATTTTCTCGACCAAGCTCGACAAATTGATATTTTTGTAATATAAGCTCAAAAGTGGTTTTTTTAGAAAAATAGATTCGCTTGAATTTACAGAAACTCTCAATGACTTTTTGAAGACACTCATTTAGTTATTGCTCAGATCTGTACTTTTCGATTAGTATTGGGCGTTTTTTTACGGGTAACAATTTTGACCCTCTCACAAATTCAAGAAATCAATACTCATTTCTTTAAAGTCGCGGTTTCGCAAACAAAACCACGGAGAAATTCACACGGCAATTTTTTTTAAATTCTTTTTGCGCTCAGGATATCTTTGGTTATGACCACTAATCTCAAAAAAATCGAGTATTTAACGGAGACATTAGTGCAAAGGGCAGCTGAAATGCAAAACTGTATTAAATATGTCAGGTACTTTTTCTACACCACAACGACGTATTTCAATTTGAGTAAACTTTCGGCACAAACGGATTGAATCCACCAATTCTTAGTACTCTTTCTCGCTGTTTTCTTCATGTTTTTTCTGCATTTTCTTTGGTCAAAATTCTGTTTGAAGAATTTCCTCAGAATAGCCGGCGTTGAATTTAAAATTTTTGTTTTCTCTTATAACCTGTGAGCAACTGGGGAGCGCATTCAAATCCAGCTGGTTTTCTTCGAAATCAAAAACGTTTGCTTTATTGCTGTATTCTCTTTTATGATTCAGACACATAAGCTTTGGAGTCAAAAAACGATATCTCCCCTACTAAAGACAAACTAAAAATAATTTTTTGGCGACAAAATGCAAAGTACCGTAGACACGACTTGAAGAACAATATATTCTTGTCCTGGTTACAAGAAACCTCATTGCGTCCCATCGGAATACAACTTCTACCCCGAAAACAATACCGCACCGCTCCCCTAGTGAAAAGTTTACTTACCTGACATATTTATAGCACTATTCACATTTCGGCAGCAAATTTCATGTATTGGTGCATTTTTATGTAATTGTTCAAAACTCCTTGATATCTCAAAATGTATTAATTTTTCAAAAAAATTTCGAAATAGTTTCCGCTCGAAAATGTACTGCCAAATGTAACACCTAAGTCTCTCAGTTAATACGATAGTCATATAGTATAACATCAAACTACTTTGTAAATGTCACTATCTTACATTTACAATATTCAGCTGAAGATTGTTTGTAGTGCACCAATTAGAAATTGACAACAACTGATTTTCTAAAAATAAACAATCGTTAACTGTAGAGATGGAATCAAATAGATTAAGATCGTCAACAAAAAACAGATACTTGCATGCATTCACTTTCGAAAGGTCATTCATAACTAGTAGAAATAGTAGTGGCCCCAAGTTAGAGCCCTGCGGCACGCCAGATGACAAATTAAAGCCATTAAGTAATACAAACTGAACTCGATTCTGTAAACAGGAAGCAAAAAATGCAAGTAGTGACTTACTAAATCTAAAATATTTTAACCTCTCTAACATGATTGTGTCAAACGCTTTGCATCAACTTGGCCACGATTGTCTAATGAGGAAGTGAGATATTGGGATAAACATGCTAGGTTTGTTAGTGTGATATATGTTTTATGAACCCATGTTGAAACGCAGAAAAAGTAAAAAAAACATAACTAGAAGAAGCATTAAAACAAAAATTTTAACTGAAGAAGAAGATGTTGACGATCAAAGATTGACTGAAATAGCCAAAAAATGGTGAAGCAAGAAACAAATAAACGTTATTTGAAAAAAATTAGTAATAGACAATAATGCCATTTACAGGAGACACTCAAATACCTCCCGAAATAATGAATCTTAGTACTTTTTATGCGTTCTTCAAATATTTACTTCCGGACTGGACGGACTTAGCCACCGGTTACGGCTAGTATACGAGTATAACCAAAGTAGACAAAGATTTAAATTACCAGGGTGCAAAATGTTTTTTCCAACAAAATAACAATTGTTTTTTCACATCTCATAATTAGCTTAGCTAAAAAATCTATACCTACTTTAAAACACATTGTATCAAAATTTGTACAACTAATAATTTTGAAAAATAAAAATGTTTACTAGAATTTTTTAAACATTTTTCTCATTTTCTATGCAACATTTTTAACGAAAAATATGTTTTTATTGAAATACAAAAAATTACGCGGGTGGGATTAAGAACTTTGAAAAAAATTAAATTGATACAAAAATTAATTGCAAGGTTTTTTTCTATTTTTGAAAAAAAGCACTAACATAATGTAGAATAAATAATTATTAGCGTGCGCAAAAGTAAATGAAACAAAAGTGGAACCTTGATCCACTAGTAATCTTCAATGCTAGGTTTCTTCTTAACTTTATAAGCAGGTGTTGAACAAAAAAAATTTACCCACGTTACCATTTTTTCTTCTTTTCAAAACTGAAGAATAAAAAGTGACAAAACTTTTATTTTAAATGCAACACTAATTAAAATATTATTATTATTATTATTAAAATTTTTTAATCGGTTCATTAATTATTACTATTGATTTAATAAAAGTAAATTTTTTTTATCATAATTTTAAAATGCGTTTCTTTACAAATAAACTTAAACATTTGTGATGGACATGACTACATAGTTCACCTTTAAAATAAACTATTGAAAATATTTTCAAAGAAAAAAGCATTAATGACAAATAAAAAATGTAAACAAAATACAGTTTTTTAAAGACATTTTCGATTAAATTATTTTTTAATCATCGTGGTTTATAAATTTTTTCTGATTAGATCTTGGGAAAATCACATTATAGAAGGAAATTTTGTAAATGTTTTTTAAGAAAATGTGATTAATTGTAGACAATTTGTGCAAGTAATTTTGTTCAATATTTAAGTACATAATTTTATTTAAATTTAATTTTACACTTGCCATGTGTATAGTTGTGTGATAAATAATTATCTAAATACGGTAATCACATACGATATCTTTATTATTTTTTAAAAACTTTTTAAATCTGGAACTGCATACATATTTGTTTGCAGAAATCATCAATACATGTGCGTCATGTGTTAAAATTTTATATTGAAGCAAATAAATGCATATTTTGAAGGGTACATTATCATATTACGATTATATTATTTTTTGAAAGTTTTGTTTCTTCAAAGTACATATTTTGAGAAAAACTAAAATTTTATCACACAAGGGGCGTATAATCATAATTTCTCCTTCTCTTTCTTTCTATGTAAAATAGTTATTTTTCGATCGCTGTTTTGTGCATAACAAACACCAGGGCAAATATTCTCTTAAAAAATTATTTTTTCTAGAATTTACTAATAAAATCGTATTTTATTAGTGTATTCTAGTTTACTAATAATGATTTTTTTTATTTTATTTGGAATCAATAAATTGGAGTAAAATAAATGAAGGCAAGTTAAAATCTGCATAATGCATGTGTATGGAATCAATAATATTTTCCATCTTTACAAACGTTTAAAGGAATAAGATTAAAAGCAAAGTCACGAAATGCAAAGCAAAACTCATAACTAGTAATAGATGGTTAGATTTATCCTATGGCATTAGATAAGATCAATTAATACCGATGGAGAAAGCAGAACTAAAATAAAAACTTACCGATGATGATTTTTACAGATCAATTGTATATTTATTGCGTTTTTTAACGTAAAAACTAATTCTAAAATCAGTGATTGTAAATGACGAAAGCTTTTTACAAAGTTGACATTTTCATTTTCTACTTCAGCATGTGATTTACAACCTGTCAAAACTTTTATTATTGATGTATTGTTGTAATACCTGGTGGTGTGCATTTCTATAAGAAAATCCAATATAAATGTTGATCTTTTAAAATTCGTTCTCGACTAACTTTTGAATACATAAACAAAAAGTGCGCTTATAAAGCTGTCAATTCTTTATTCTTTCATCATTTTCAAAAATAATATTAATAATAAAGTCACGCAGAGTTGTCAAATCGTACAACGTGTACCTTATGAAGTGCATTCCGAAGTGCATTTGATGGAGAACACCAGGCGTCTGACATTATAAGTTCAGAGTGTTAGACTGTGACGTGAAACCGACGTAGTAAAAACGATTAATCACATTCCTTACAACATTCAGTATAATATCTGTCAAGTATGATAAGAAGCATTCATGTATGTGATAATTAGTCTTGGCTGTAAGGAGCAGAACAGCAAAGTAATGCGTTTGCCAATGAAATTTGGTCATTAACTAGAGGATTGCAGCTCTGTGTGACTTACTACTCGTGCTAACTGGGTATACAATATATTATAGCTAGCAACCATTGTTTTAGCTCACAATATATTAGTAGTCGGAAGCTGTGTATGACTTACCAGTAGCACGAAATACACGAAAGTATTCTAATATCTTTTGTAACAAAATAATCCATCTAAACCCAAAAACTAATTAGTAGAACATACAATTACTCTTAATTAGTCTGTGCACAAAAATTTGTTTAAGTACCAATAATTGGTTGTGTTAAAGTGGTGGCGAAAAAACGGTTGGCTTAATTTACGAGCTTTTAATTAAAAAATCGTTATGGATAACGGCTACTGAAACTTATTTGTTAACCTCGTTGGTTTAAATGCTAATGAAACGATACTCTTTGCTAACTCTTCTTACAAGTTGTTTTAAAGAAAATTTATGTTCATTTTATTCAAAATAAATTTCGGTATTTATATTCAAATTATAAGGCAATAAATTAAAAAGCTTTTGTTAGTTTTAGAAAGTTTTAACATTTAATGTTGACGTTAACAGCAAAAATAATCCATTCTAAATGGAATTCCACATCAGTTGAGTTAGACACGAAGTTAATGTAGAGTTAGACAGGACAGGGCTGGGGCGGTCCGACACAAATCACTTCGTAACTTAACAACGTCACCACAAGAGAGGCCGGTGTGAGGATGCTTCTTGTAAGATTTGTTTGTGTAGTGAAAACGTACATATGTTTAAATGTTAATGAAGACGAGTGTGTCTTTTGAGATTAAATTGCAAAATTACTTCCCTTAGTGCGGCACAATATTTACCGTTAGAGTGTGAGTAAATATTAAAATTATAATCCGCACTTCAGGTCAACCGGTATGATTTATGTGTTGTCCAGTTCCGGCTGGAAGGCTTTGAGGGCTAAGCCAAATACGTTTCTAATTCGACCAAGTGATGGATGGTGTGTTTATATGGCGAGTGGCGAACGACAAAGGTCAGGGGAGGTGTGCTGGTCAGCATATTGCCCGCTGGGGCGCGACCCCGGGTCAATTGGCCAGCACGAACCCTTAGGGTACAACTGGACAGACTGGTTTTCAATACATGTGTAAGAAATGTGTTTGATTAAGTTAGAATGTTCAAGTCATTGAATTTCTTCAGTATATTAAATTGAACTTGCACTGTTGTTACAAAGACAATTAAGCAATTTTGACATAATGACACAACATAAAAAAAATATTTAATTTCTATTAACGTTACTATAGTTGGACACGATTCACACATTGGTTGTTGAAAGATTAGAAAGGTTTTAATTTTTATGTCAATTTTTAAGAAAACAGACAATTTCAATAATTCCGTATTTTCCAACTTTTTATAAAATGTGTAAAATCGATGCCCATACACATAAAAGACGTTTGCCAGTTGTAATTTTTTTTTTAAATTACAGTGTTCTTTTTAAAAAATGTATTTAATTTAAATACTGGCGCCGAATTAGGTCGTCCATATCGTGACGTCAATTCTCGTTTAAATAACATAATATGGGTTGTTTAATTTGTATGCAATTGTTTTTTCAAATAACAAATTAGTGGTGCTTTACATAAACAAACCACCATTTATATTTGATTTATACGAGTATTGACGTCACCACTAAAGTCAATGCTTTTAAAAAATTATTTTAAAAGATAGTGTTTTGCAAATTTTAAAATAAATAATAGTACTGAGCACATTATATTTTTTTTGTAGTACTGGGGTTTCCTTTTACCTTTATAACTTAACACTAAAGCACAATTTTAAGAAAATACCCAATTGGTAAAAAAAAATCGAATATCAATAATTTTAAGTAAAATGTGTGTCTTGCGACATCTCGTGTAAACATTGACACGTGTAAATAGTATAAACTAAGAAAAATGCCAACAGTTAACTGTAACGGCATGCTGTTTGTGTTAAAGTGCAAAGCGCTATCTAAGCGATAGCTTTAATGCTGCTGATGAACTCACAATAAGAGCGAAATGCTGCATCAGGTGTTCTTTTGATGCGTGTGTGCTTCTATACAAGTTATACTTGGCTTTATCGGCAACGTATATTACGCCTTAAAGCTATCGCTTTGCAATATTTGCACCTGTACAGTTTGAATGTGCCAAATTAAATAGTGCCAGTAGAAGTATTAGATAATTTTAAAAGTGATGCATATTTTATTGTAAAACTTAAACAACTGAGTATTGATTTAAATTAGAAAAAGTAAAATATTTTTTTAAAAATGCGGAAATAATATTTTAACACCGAAAATTAAAATTAATTTATTGAAATTTACATACTGTTTATTATTTTTACGAAACATAAATAGAAACCTTGTGTCACTTAAACAAGAAAAACAGTTGTTATGGACCATCAACTAACAAAGCATCTACAAAAGTCTAGAGGCAGTTTTTTGAAATAAAACTATTCTGAATCTTGAACCGTCATTTACAACCAAGAGGTGAAATGCAGAAGGTTACTTTTTTTAAGGTCCGATTGGTCGCTAAATGAAAATTACAGTAAGAATCAAGAAAATTTTATTTGGAACAATGTGATAAAACTTGTCTACGTTTTGCGGTTCCGCTTCATAAATTTGTCGTAACGATGCTACCAATTTTTACAAAATACCTTTATGATAGGAAATGTTTTCCCGCCAATTCAGTACGCTCTCTGCAGTTCGTTGTCTGTATCAAAATTCTATCACCTAACTAGCGTTTTCATGTGAAAAAGAGACAAAAATCTAAGAAAACCAAGTTAGGACTGTATGGTGGGTGATCAAAACGATGCCCTCCGTCATTGTTGCGCCATTTTCGGACTTTGCTGTCACTCAAAAACTTTTCTTCGTACACTTTACCTAGTTGTCTATCAAATTCAGCTGCATTGATTCCACCAGCATGCAGAAACCAAATGGCTTAATGTAGTGAAAACTATAATTCCTTTCACTTTATGAGTTCGTCAAAACTTTTTTACTCGAGATTGTATTTTCATCATTATTATTATTAAAAAATTAAGACTTTCAAGGCCAGTGTCCATATTTATATCATGATTTTCCGAGCTATTGAACGGTGGTTTTGTTGGAACTTTATCTTCTTCAAACGTTTCTTTGCGGTAAACATGACTGTCAGTTAGAGTAATAAGTTCACACCACTGAAAATGTTTACCGCAGCAACAAACAAAACGTTTGGAAGAAGGGAGGATGAAGTTCCAACAGAATACGGTTTATTATTATCATATTTAACGTCTACGGTTAGTACAACCGCGCGATTTAGTATAACAAGTAACAGCAGTAAGGATTTTGCAGAAACATAATATAAAGTAGAAGCAAACTGTTACCACCGATGGATGTCCTAGTTTGGAAAAATAAAACATCGGATTAAAATTATAGTATGGACATCGGTTAAAAAATATGTTTTCCATTAGAATCAATTAAACTCATTGCAACGGAATAGATAATTGGTTTTGACATGGTTACTAGTACCACATTATTCACTATCGAGTTAAAACTATTTTCGCCATAATTTCAAATAAACCATTATCCAATTTTCCATTTTGCAAAAAAAGAGACAAAACATGAATGGTATTTTAGTGGTTTTGCCGTGGATCTAAGTCTCTTTTTTTGAAAGATTGGAACAAGATAGTTACTTTCAAGAAAAAATACAGAGACCATCTTATCAGCCACTGGCGAGATCTGTTTTTTGCTTAAAAAGAAATAGTTCAAAAGTCTCAGACTAAGCTAACAAAATAATACATTAATCAACAAGGACAAAAGAATAAATTGATTCATATAAAGGGTGCTGAATCAAAGCCAAGAGATTTTTGAAGAATTATGTTCCTTACGTTAATCTTGCCATTTTGCATTAAGTTTGAATTGAGAAATTTACAATCAAAACTGATTTAAAAACTAATTTCCAGAAAACGATAACCGATTCTTGTGCTAGTTTGAATCCAGATTTCTTCAAATAGTTATTTGTGTAACTAGTGCAAAAAGTGAATATTTGTTGCACCATGCATGAGTGCAACAAATATGCTTTATGCACACAACATTTTTTCTACGATGGAAAAAATAAATTAAATAAAATAAACTACTTTTTACACTAGTGCAAAAAATAATTTACTTACTAAATTGCTTTTTGCGCTAATGCAAAAAAGTGAAACTTTTGACACAGTAATTGTTGTAAAAAGTAGTCACTTTTTGCACGATCGTAGAAAAATATATTCTGTTGAGAATTTTTTAGTTAAGGAAAAAAGACCAGGACCCCTATTCTTGAATTGTGGGAAATTATTTTTTCATGAAAAAGACCAAAATTCTCTTGAAAGCATAAAGTTGGTATTCTTGAAACATTTTCACCTCCCATTCCTTCAACATCGTGAGAAATTATTTTCTATTGGTCGTAGTAGGAAAAAATGAAATTGATATTGTTCATAAGACATTCATAATAGATCTTGAGGAAATCATATAGTTCATGTACTGATTCAAGATTTGGATGATGCAGAAGGGCAAGCTATTTTATAATAGTATAATTTCTCCAGTGATATTAAAACTTTACTCACATTCACTTGTATTCAAGAATGCGGGTTTTCTGAATTAGGAGAAAGTGAAAAGAGAATTTTAAGTGAAGTGATTTTATATTTCTCCTGAAAATTTTTCATTCTCCTGTTGTCAAGAATAGGGGTCCAGTAGTTCTTTCATTCGCCGATAAATAAAAAAATTGCGCGACACCTTCAAAATATTTAGCGTTCTTTAGATTTACCTACAAAAAAACTTAATCGCTAATTTCGGATGAAAATTTAGGATGTTCAAACGTTATTGTATCTACGAAACAATCACATAACAATTTGTTTATGTTTTTCAGAGGCGGCATTTGCTAGTTTAAATTTATTTATTTTTAGAAACGTGTTATCAGAATTCTCAAACTTTCTCTCAGCTATATATAGAACTTGATGATACAAAGTTGTTGAAAAAGAGTTTTAATTTTAAACACGTTTAAGTATGTCCTGTTAACAGTTTGCGGAGAACTATGTGCTCCACTTGGAACATACCCCAGGTCTAATGTACTGTATTGTTTACGTAATTATTACAGAGTGATTTTTTATTTTTATTCTGTTCAATTTAATATTGATAATAATTATTGAAAAGTTCCTAAACTTGTTTGAACACGTAAATAAAAGAAGTTCTGTGATGTGTAAATATTTTTAACAATTCACGTTTGGTTAAAATAATATCAGCATTAGTACTTTATTCTTTGCATGAGACGTCGAGATTGCAAAGCGCTTAGCATTTGAGGCGTAGGCGTAGGCAACGTTTTCCACCATCAGGTGAGTTTCACGTTTCTATTTATTAAAAATACTAAAATTAAGAATATAGTAATTACACAGAAGTAACAAATATATTCTTGGTTAAATATTCATTGTTCTTCATACCAAATTAAATTTTTACTTTATCGCATACCTAAATTATTATTATCGTGTTTTATAAAATTATGTATGTATAGTCTTTGACGTTTATAAGGGCGCGATTTACAGAAGGTACATAAATTAGTCATTCCCCTTTAATTGCGTAGATACATAAACAAAAATAAAATGGGATAGATTTTGCTATTGCATGAGTAGACTCGACACAAAACTTAGGGTCCGAAGGAATAACTGTTTGAAACTGTCAAATTATTGCAAACGGTGATTCATAAAATTTCGTCTTTAAAATAATCAGAAGTTTACAATTAAAAATGTTAATATAATTCATAGGACAATATATTAGAAATTTTGAAGGAAGATAGAAGGAACTTTGGTCGCTTTTAGAAATGAACATCCAAAGAATTGAAATTTTGCAAAACATGTTTTATTAATTATAAAGAACTAAAATTTTGAAAGCATTAGAAATTAAACGTCATTTAAATAAACAAGACCACATTTTAAACGTGCAAATACCAGATAGCTATTTGTAAATGTTTATAAGTAAAAAACAATTGTTATGTTTATCACTTTTCTGACTTAAAAACAAATATTTTCCATAACAATACATTGATTTTCGGACAATACCATGATTAATCTCTTAAACTATTGAGATGACAAAAATGGTTGTTTTATCAGAGAAAGTTTAATTTCTGAATCAAAAAACATCGTAACTTTCACATTTAAAAATCTCATATTATAGTTTTGTTTTACCATGAGGACTAATTTATTATATTTTACATGAAACTACAATATCTAACTGCAGATGAACGTTGAACTTTTATAAAAAACATCATATGCATAGTAGTTTACAGTTTCAAATCATAGCTTCAGGCCCTCAGTTTTGTTAATCCGGTACCAAGCCTACATATACAATAGCAAAATCTATCCCATTTTATTTTGTTTGTATGTATGCAATTAAAGAGGAACAACTAATACATGTACCTGCTTTTAACCGCGCCACTATAAACGCAAAAAACTGTACGTATGTATGTACCTAGAGGCCAAACAAATAGAACAGTTTAATTCAAATTTTATACTTATGATTTTCTACGGATTTTCTACCTCTAAAATTAAGAATATAAAATTGAAAAAATCGATTTCCTTGAAACGGCTACCGTAAACTGTGGTGACTTTGTTACATATTGATACATTAAATAAATGAAGCTTTATCATTTGGCTACTAATCTAACCCATATTAGTAAACCCAACATTTGAAAGAAAAAAATTATTTAGAAGAATATTTGTCACAATTTACCCCACTTAATTGGGTGACTTTGTGGCACCGACTACTTTTCATGCAATCAGAAAATTAGCGTTTAAACGAATGAGTTTATGACACATAATGGTCTAAATCTATGTTCTTCATATTGTGACATATCACAAAGTAACCTTCTAAACGGTGATCATATAAAAATGTATGTCACAAAGTTTTCGGCCAAAAATACCACTAAATGTGTAAAAATGCTTTATTTAACGAATTTTTGCGGCAGATACATTGTGCCACAAAGTCACCTGGCTGTCCCAAAGCCACCCACTTTACGGTATCGTTGTTTTTCCAGAAAAAGTCAATCAAGAAAAAATTACATCTTTTAAATTTTTCTTTTCAAACACGACTGAAATTTTTTACCACAAACTTAGTTCTTTGGACTATAAACTAAACTATAAATATCATATCAATGTATTGGCCTTTTCAACCTCTAAATTCGTTAAAACAATTTGGATTACTTGAAATCGATTTCAAATATTTTTTAGAAAACTGTTACGTACTCAATAAATTATGTAATACGGCAACAATATCCGTTTTTTGGCATAATTTGTAAAAAAAATTTGTTAAAAATAACTGCAGAGTAAATTTTGCTTCAAAGTGCAATTAAAATTAATTAATACATTAATTAGTAGATGTGATAAAGCTATTTTCATAAATGTTGGTCATATGTATAGTCCTTTCACGTTTTATCTGCATTAGAGGTCATAGGATTTTTATTTTCTTGAATTGACGAGTCATAAAATATTTTGAAATAAGAATAGTGTTTTGCTATCAAAATCATTTCACATTCATATAACCTACAAATTAATAGTTTTTTCAATCTATAAGACATCATGGGTTTCGCCCTCACGCGTTCGGTAATAAAACAATCTATATATATTAATGAAAATGTGGAATCTTCAAAGTTTCATTTTAAATTGATAACTAATTTTCGCACTATTTCGATTTCCACTTTATGTTTCTTTTAGATACCAATCTTAATTTTATTCTATGAATATTTATTTTGCCTCACTCTGTTCTTTGCTTGGCAATTGACCAATTTACCAAACTGTTTTTATTATTTTTTTTTACTTCTCAGGCTTTCGTGATTGTGCTTCATCATATTGCTTCCAGATTTTTCACCGCGTCGATGGATAAACTGTTTGAAGTTTCGGTTAATATGTTTTGTTGATTCAGTATCAGAATCTGAATCGTTAAATTCTAAATACTTGGTGAATCTTTATTTCATATTATACAAAGTACTATACATAGTATATTTCTGTTAATATTGTTGGAAATATTTTAGTTGTTCTGATTTTAAAATTCGGATTAAAATTATTTTTAATTAATTTAATAATTTAATTAATATACAAAATTAAATAAAATCAAAATTTTCAGTAATGAATTCAATATTAAGACTATTAAAATGTTCAAGGAATCACTTAATGGAAGCATCCGGACAAACCTGGTTCCATTATTAGATATAAAGATTATGCATTAATTTCTTCCATATTAACGTGTTATTGTTTTGTTTTGGTTTATATTCTTACATTGTATGCGCTAAACATTATTTTATTTAAAATGCGTTTAGAATAAATTTATTCTAGCTCCAAAATGACGTCATTTCAGTGTTAGAATGAATCTTTCACGTGCGCAAAAAACTAGTAACATTTAGTGTTGGTCAACGGTAATACTTATTTCAAAAATAAATAAAACAGGTTTCTGTTATCAAGATAACTAGTACTTTAGAAATGTCACCAATTACTTCAAAATTCCCTAGTATTAAAAATACTGTTTGGTACTTTTTTTCCTATTAACATAAATTTAAGAAATATTTTAATCATAATCATATTTTACATAATAAGATACACTTTTATTTGACTGCGAATGCAATATATCGCGAAGATAAAAAATATTTACTGCTCAAATTATGTACAATAATTTTTCCCCGCTCATAAAATAAAGTTGAAAACTATGTAATATTTGAATATGAAATAGATGCGTATGAAAAATTTTATATCGCCAGACAATCGATTTTATCTTTATTGGGGCCTGTTTTGAGTCCACATTTTAATGTAAGCGCTTACTTACAGATGTAATTACTTCTGGTAATTCTTTCACTGGTTAAATAAAAGGTTGTTCCCTACTTAAAATTTCTAAAAGTCCGTCTAAAACTGACCTGAATTTCGTGAAATAACGGGTGTCTCAATACAGTCCACTATTTAAATTTTGTGTAATTATGTGGCTTTCTGAAATTTGACAGCGTTTCATCTATGATTGTTGTAATTAATAAAAATTCTTGAGCTCAAACCCGATATCCAACGCGGTATCAGTGAGATACAGCCACATCTTTATCAAAAAGTTATCGAAAATTTCATGAAAAGAGTTGTGGGGGCATTTGCCGGAAAATTTGTACCATACATAATCGGAACATGTCTTCATTTTGTAATGCAGTATAAACATCATATGTTTACTTAAAAAATACGTGTTTTTATTATTTTTAAACAAAATAGTGCGCTTTTACTGTAACAAAAAATTTTTAATTTCCTACAGCGTGATCAGTAAAATCCGTGAGTTTTTAAGAAATTAAACTTCTGCATTAATGTGTGCTTCTATCAAGATAAAAAGTGGTAAATTGTATCCAACTTCATTTTTTTTTCAAATTTCAATCATATAGATATTATCATTTAGATTTTGTTTTAATTGCAACACTGTTGCAAAGTAAAATTTAATTCAACCTACAGGGTTCCTTGGGGTGGAGGAATGAAATTGAAAACAGTACCCTGGTTTCAATTAAGCCTTAATGTTAAGTAACCTTCTCTTCCTAATTACAAGAAACCTTAATAAAAGCTCGTATAGGTTTGGGCAAAACGTTGGTTAATTAAACCAAAGTTTATTTTAATTTTAATTTTAAAAGGAAAATGTAAAGGTTTAAAAAAATGTAAATACAATTTTTCATATTCAAAGTTTCAGCGCATGTTATAATTTAGATGTTTGTCTATTTTGTTTTAATTGCGATACTTTTGCAAAAATAATTTAATTTAACCTACAGATGAATATCCTCGTAACAATTCCTTGAAGTAGAGAGATGAAATCGAAAACAGCTATCTTGGTTTCAATTGGCCGACTTTCGCCCAAACTTTTGTGAGCTTTGTCAAAACTTTAATTTCTAGAAAGTACTTTTATCCTTACAATATTCCTCTTACCTAGAATTTCAAGGAATTATTAAATATAACTCAATTCATCATAAATAAAACGTCTTAGTTTTTATAATACATATTTTATTTACAGTATAGGTAACCATTTTAAAAATGGGTTTCTACAAAATTCAAATAAAGCCATTAAAATTTCATCATATGCGTATTATATTTTTAGCTTGATTAAGTTAACATTATATGAGAAATAGTCTTAGTCAAAAAATAAAACACATTTTGAAACAATCATTTAGGCTCTTAGTATCCAAACTCTATTTAGAAAATAACGTTGTGTTTGAAAGCAATAGTTTGTTGTTAAAAAGGTAAAAAAATAGGTTAAAAATATCACTTTTTCTAATTAAATTATTTTCACAATAATAATGTGTATTATTTTAGACAAACTACTTTTTTTAATTTTATTTTATGAAATCAACTTAAAAGGGTAAAAAAAATAAATAACTTTTATATATGGGCTAAAAATTAGATTTAAAAAACTTTTACTAATTATATTTTTTGTTATTTCGAGAGATGCTTATCAAGTGACTACTACTTTGTTGGTCAAATTGATGCTAAAGTCAACTATTAATAAAAATTAAATTTCATTTGATGCGGACTTTACTGATCACACTGTATATCGCAATGATAATTATTTAAACGGATATTGTTTGTAAAAGTTTTTAATAAAAAATGTTATTTTATTTACAGATAAATATCCTTGTAAGGATCTCTTCAGGTAAGGAAATCAAAGACCCGGGTTTCAAGTTGCCGACGTTTTGCCCGAACTATGCGGGTTTTATCAAGGCTTCTGGAAATAAAGGCATGAAAGACGCATTTCTTACATTTTGTATTCACTAACTGACAATTTATAATTTTTTAGCAATTATGATAAGTTTAGAATTTCAATAATGTTTTCTTGTGAAAATTGTGTTTCTTATCACTATTAAGTATTAAAACACTCATTTTGCTTGCGTTTTATAATGGCCCAAGTAAGTTCAATTTACACAAACAAGACTACCATTTTGCAACTAATTATCGCGATACCAATTACAGTTAAAAAAATATTTAAAAAAAGCATTGATGAAAGTTTAATAAACACACAATTGTCTCTGATAATTTACTAGCTTTTAGTTTTTCTGGAGAAAAATATCACGCATTGAAAAACGTTTAAAGTAAACACAGAATTTGATTTTAAAAACCGAGGCTTTCCACTTTATTTGATGTACTACACGGTGGTAATCTCCGCCAATCATCAGTAACAATTTTTTCCAGAATTGCTTTATACTCTCATTTCAAAAGAACTTTTACTTTGCGAGTCAAATCAAAAAAATTGTTTATATTTAAGCCTATTGTAGTGCCTAGAAAGTGTTGTTCTCCATTACAAGCGTGTTTTTCAGTAGGTACAATGCAGCACAGTTGTATTTTTATCCACAAAAAACGAATCTTCAATTTTATTTTAATTAATGTAAGACCTACATTAAAAAAGTTTTGTTGAAGAAAACGGAAAGAAAGGAAGATTGTTGTTCACACACAAACAAGGTTAATATATATATATATATATGTTTTAATTAAAGATGTATTTATTTTAGAAATGTTGTTTTGTGTTTCTACGTCTTGAAATATTAAAGCAATAGCAGAAGTTTGATGAAACTTTATATGTACACACACACAAGCATCTCATTTTCCAAAATTATTTGTTTATATTTGGTACCAACATGAATTTTGTATGTAACCTTTTGTTTGTTCTACAAATAAAATTAGTATTCTAAATTAAAATTTTTTAGTATACATTACAATACTGTCGTGCTAAGCAAAAATCCGTAACTACATTTATTTTGTAAAATGTATGTTGATTCCTTGTTGGTTTTTTTTTTGAAATAAAAGCTCATCATACAAGAGAACATGGGTCAATCAAGATTTGTATGGATGTTTTGCATTATAGTGGGGTCTAAAAATATTTGTCTTTACACCTAAAAATGCAGATATGGGTTTTTTGCTTAGCACGGCAGAATAGCCCCATAGTATACGTAATAATTAAATTTTCGTAAATGAGCTTTTTAAACGTATTTTAACGTCGTCGTATTATCAAATTATTTCTTTAAAAGATTCTAATTTGCGTATAATTATAAAAAAAAGTGCGATCGAACATAATATATCAGTAAACGTCGCAATTATGCAATAAAAACCGCTTTATTTTCATCTTTCCGCAATATATCAACGTAATAATACGAAACTGCACATTTCTTCTTTCTTGTAAAAGCGTTCTGCATACAAATGTACATATTTGCACCTCCTACCTTGTTTTAAAATTATGGTTTACAGATTTACTGTAGGTACATTCAATTACATCAGTGAATTTTATTAAAATGAAAGTCGATAAAGTGTTTGCTGTTAACTCAATTTGTTTTCTTACCCTTCTCGCCGCTTTCTTACTGCTTATTTTTCTAATTATAGACGCTCAACAGGTTGCAGTTTATTCTTGTGAATAATTTTAATTTTCCTTGATCACCTTAAATTCAAATTTAACTTTTCTTTTATTATTTGTTTTATGTTAATATAATCGATAATTAACTTTTTTCCGGGTAATTACTTAATTGCACAATGTATACTATACATCATTATTTTACATAACAATGTATTTAGTAAATCTTATTCGATTTAAGTAATGAACGAATTAACGTTTGCTCTGCCTTGTCAGATATTAAATGATGGTGTAATAAACGACCAAATAATGATGTTGTGTGCATGTCTTATGTCTTATTAACATATATATTAACTTCTAACATAAACTTCATAATGTAAAATTAGTTGTTGCTTATGTTGCCTGAATAAATATAATATGTTCGTTATAACTCGAGAAACTCTATTAAGTTGAAAATAAATTAAAATATGTTGGTTGCTTTGAACTTTTCGGTCCATAGAAAAATTATGGTGTTGGAGCTTTTCTGGATGGCGTTTCTGAAACGACGTTGTATCCCAAGTTATAAGATAGAAGTATCGAGTGGTGTCCGGACGTAGATGTAGAAAGGGTGCGGGGACGCTACTCCCGTGATCAATAAGTGTCCGCGGCTAGTGGCTAGCGGTTGCTAGGGCGAGGGCGGGTTGCTAGGCACTGTGGTCGCTAACAACCCTCGAGGGTAGCTCAGCCGACGTCGTGATGGCGTCAGAGGCGGCCATGTTTACCCACCTGCTCCTGTATGTGTTGGAGGAGTATGTTTGTTTTCAATTTGAGCCTGACATTATGTATGCTTGCATGCACGAGGAGGAGTTTACACAAGTATAGGGATGCAGGCTATAAAAGATTGTGATGATCGACAAGTACCACTTTATCTTGATGGTATAGAGAAGACGCTCCTAGCTTAGCGGATCGTAAGAATATAATAGACGTATTTTCAAAAAAAAAAGTTACCCGATTTAATTACCGAGTAATGTGGGCACTTATAAACTACCATCGCGTCTTTTAAATTTTAAATATTCATTTTTTGTCTTTGTTACAAACACGCCTCGCAATTAATTATACACAATTTACAAGTCATTCTCTTTAAGTTTATTTTCACCGTCGTTATTCTCCAAATTTCTTCGCAGAAGAAAAAAACATAAATTTTTAAAAACGGGCTCGTAAAATATTCAGTTATAAAACTGGAACATCATTAGTCGAAAGTGCATATACCTAGGTTGGAAACCTAAGTTCAAATCAATTTTGAAATGCAAGAAATATTGCTACATCGTTTCTCACTTTGAATTAATAATAGAACTTATTCCTTGGCTTAAAGCTTCGCGCATATTATATTAGAGAAACAATCCCTACATAATATCTTAAAAAAAACAAAAATTATAGGAAACGACTTAAATTATGTTAATGTAATCCGTTACAATGCTTTCCGCCTCCCTATTTTAGTTAAAATCCATATTAAAAGTTTGAAGATACTGTAAAAATTATGAAAATAAAAATCACTTCAGAGGGTTAGCAAACAAAGTAAAAGCAAACCACTTGTACAGATAAAGCTTTTAAAACCCTTAACACGAAAAGCGCATAAAAATCATGTTCCTCTTTAATATTTTATTTGATCATCGTCTCCGGCATGCGGAGATAAGGAAAGAAGCGTGGACTTCGTATTTCTTAAAAGAACATTTTACATTGCATACTTTCATCTTACTCTATGGCCCACTAAGTTAATTTAAGATAAAGATGATGCAAGAGAGAAAATGTGGCTGTCTTATTATTAAAAGTTTCGGGATTTCGCTATAGGATGCTAAAATTCTGGGCACGTTCGTCCAGGATTGCCCGCCACTGTGCCGCTTTAAAATTCATTACAAATTATATCAGCTGTAAAAATGAGCTTTTTGCGCCAACTACACTTCTGTAAAGTTTGTAAACTTCAAAGCTCGACAAATCATAAAAAATAAAGTTATTTTAGAAAGAGTTTTTTTTCGACGCAATTAATTCTTCCGTAATTATATTCTGAATTCGTATGTATGTGTTTAAATTGCGTTCGCCATTTTTTATTTCGTCCTGATCGATTGACCAATAAGAAGGAAAGTTGACCCTTTTATTCTACTAAAGCATTCGACGGGAAGGGTCAAAAGAAGGGTAACAACTAATGGATATTTAATTTTTGAAGTAATAATAATAATAAACGTTTTCAGAAAACGAGCTCGAAAATTAAATAAATAGAAGAATTTTCTCAACCTTTTCGTTGGGAGCAGTTGTTCTTTCAACGTCGTTTCAACAGCTACAAACTTTTAATTAAAAAAGTTATTTCGTTACCTTGATTCATATTACAGAACTAATTATTTAACATTTCTTAGTTTCAGTTATTTCTTCATTAAATTACCTAATTTAAATTACATTCTTGGAAGTGTTTAAAAAATTTATGTTTGTATTTGTAAGCTCGGAAATTAAATAAATTGTGAGGAAATTGTTGGTCAAAATCTACATACCCCAGTACGCTAAACATCACCAAACACTTAAAAGTAGAGCATTCATAATCACGTTCAGCTTCCGACTAACTCTTCGTACCTTTGACGTTCCGCTAACTAACTTAACATATGCAAACGCATTGTATTCGATTATAATATATTCCATTCTATTCAAATGCACCCTGGTACTCTTCCTATACTCTTTTCCTTCTAGTAAACGTTGGTAGATTGTAAATATAGAAGGGTTAAGTTAGTCCTTCTTTGTCTACCTGTGCTAGATTCAAGGAAGGGTTGCCCGTGTGCGGATGGGGATTCCGGAAAAGTTTTAAATTAATAATGCATTGTTACATTAAACTAGTTTTTCAAAATCAAACAGGAAACTGTTGTCAGAATAAGACGTCGAAGGTCGGTAAGATTACAAATGTGCATAATTTCTTTTGACGATTTTTTGAAAGCTCGTTGTTATACTTTGACCCAGTTTTGTAGTACTTAAGTTGTTATTAGAAGTAACGGGAACTTCTTTTATTGCCCGATTTTGTGTCAATTATTCATATTTCGATTATAAAAATAATAATCGATGCTCATATAAATTCAACACTACTTCACAAAATCCCAATTTAGATAACATTATATTTAAATTACGCTCCAGAGCGTCGTCAATGACACCACACGACATATTTTGAGTGCCACTCTATGGCAACTTGACATATCTCGATAAGATGAGAGCATTTTTGGTGGAGGCGCCCATGCGAATGTTAATCCTTTGTTCGTTACTTTGATACGAATTGTAGCTACGTAATATTCAGCAGACTACCTGTGCTCAAAGGTGTGACGAACTATTATTTATTCAAATAAAATTTAGGTCTAACCCTTTTTATGAATGCGGCCCAGCTCCGATTTCGTTATTTGAAAATTTTACACATCCATATGGTTACAGTCTTTCAAACGCGTCGCGTATCCGGTTTATGTAAAAATACACAAATTTATTGTGTCACAGTTGATCAGGCGTATTTTTCCGTTACACTTTCGACAACATATACATACATAAATTACATACAAAACTATGATGCGCAGTTTTAGTATTTAATATAACAAATAAAATCAGTTCAATTAAAAATAATTAATTTGTGAAGTAATATCTAGAATTAGAAAGAAGTGCCTAAACTAACATATGATTCGATTTCAAATTCATTTGTTGACTCCTCTAGCTGCAACGGCAATAATCAAAATAAAGATGAAAATACTTTCTAAAGCGTTCAAGTTTTTAAATTCCGGGTAATCAACTTTTACAATAAAAAATAATTGTGTTTTACTCACCACTGTAATTTTGGAAACACAACAAAAAGTCAAAACCAAAAAAAATTCCGAATTTTATTAAAAATATTTTGAACGCCCCCCCTAAATATACAAAAGCATAGAAAATTTTGATTTTCTACTAAGCCATGGCTGTTACGCCCCCTAGCAGCCATTTTAAAAATACGACCCAGAGCGGCGTTTTTATGACCACTTTTCTTATCATATTTTTTCCAATTGTTTACAATAAACCATCTCCAAGATATGGCCGGGATCCACCTTATTCGCTCGTCTCATACATAAATTTAATTCTTAAATTAAAAAAATGTGATTAATTGACATTAAGTACGAAATTTTATTTAATGATATCTTTATATTTGTATAAGAATTAAATTTTTGCTCATTATACAAATTTAGTTTTTTAACGAATTAAAAGGATGAAAATACAACCCATTTTTGTTTTAGAATGAATATTATGTACAGAATTAAAATTCAACAATTGCAATTATGTACAGGGTGGTCTAATATCACAGCTTTAAAACAAGTATTATTGTAGAAAATTTTTTAGAAAACGGGTTTTTAAATATTGAAGATGGGAATTACTCTCCTGGTGGCCCCGAAAATAACTTTTAATAATAATATACAATTTTTTACCGCAAATCGATACGATGAGTGGTTTATAAAATACAACCTTACTTATTGGCAACCCTGTATATAACAAAAATTAGTCTATTTATAAATTTAGTTCAAATTCACTTACAAACAATTTTTGTAAGCAAAAAAATTATTAACAATAATTTAAGATTTAAATAAAATCTAATGCGCAATTCCAGTATTAAATTTGATTTCATTTTAATCAATATTATTTCAAAAAAAATAAGCAAGTCGAATTTGTTTATTATGTTTTATTATGACAACTTTAGACACAAGAAGTCTTCTGGAGAACTGAAAAAATGGCTTTTGTTTTGGGGTCAATTCAAGCAGATACATGAAAATACTGAACTAAGAAGTGAAAGAAAGTTTCAGTATTTGATCCAAGCAACGATACCAGATTTCAGAGCACGCCAGATTGTCGAATGTTACCCATCAACTAAAAAAAATTACCGAAAAGCCGTAGAAAGTCTAAAATCCCGTTTTGGACTAGAAGATCTCCTAATTATAAATTACTTATACTGGTTTTGACTAACAAAAAATCACAATAATTAGAGATTTTCTACTATCAGATTGAGATCATTAGAATCAGTTACGTGTTACGCCCTCAAGTGGAATCCTGCCTCAGTGCTGACACAATTAAATTGTGGTAAAGATGTGGTTTATATGATACAAGCCCGACGATAAATTTGATACAGTTTATCAAGAATACATCGAGCGACATCGAACTTTAAATTTAAGAAGAAATCTTACTGAGAAGATTGATGGTGTTTCGACTGCATCTGAACTGATGAACAAAAATGTTGTTACCCGGTGTAAATTCTGGGACTGCGCGCATCCAAGTGAGAAATGCCAAAAAGTTATTCCTTTTACATTACCACAAAAGGCGTACTGTCATAGTTGTTTGAAGTTTGAACATATTGCAAAGAGATGTAAAGTTAACGTAAAATGTTTGGGTGTCATAGACGACATGTGGACATTATGTACCCAAATCACAAAAAATCTACTTTGGGTAAAAAAAAATGATTTGAGATTGGCAATAGAAAAACTATTAAGTTGGACGATACTGTATCTCACGATAGTTGTGAAAAAGCCGTTAGAAATAATTTTATCTAGACTGTTAGAAGAGAAGATACCTTCGGTAGAAGATCATCCACCGTTGCCGTTAAATTTTGATCTAGCTTGTGCACGACTTAATATGGTCATAAAAGAGTTAAGAGATAAAGGTTATTATGCAGAATATAAACAAGTTTTTGAAGAATTATTTTAAGATGGAATAATAGAAGAATACCGACTAGCAATAGAGAAAATTTAAAGAATGAAAACCATTATTTACCTCATCATCCTGTTATCAAGTTGTCAAGTGCTATTACAAGAATTAGACCTGTACTTAATTCTTCTGCAAGAATGAAAAATCTTTACCTTTGTGTCTTGAGAC
>JALBCR010000849.1:0-30000 GCA_030710515.1 Abscondita cerata
TCGAGTATTGCTTCGTTCGGTACGTATTGCTAGCGGTCAGTGGAAAAACTGTCAATATATTTGTCTCCTCGCGTGTTTTACGTTTATACTTACCGTATTATCTCTTCTTATATAAATTGCAATATGTGTAGCAATTTTGGAGAAACCCGCTGGATATTTAAAAAGACGTATACCTTCTCGTATTTAAAGTAATTTAACGCACAAGCCATAATCATATTGCTTTGAATTACGGAACAATTAAAAGTATTTGACAGCTTCCAGTAGTGATTGTTTTCGTCAGAATATTAATAAAGTAACTTGGCTCGAGATTTGTTGTTATAATGGTGCGAGGTAAGCCTATTACTGAAGATATGCGTAGAATAATCGTTTTCTTGTCGGAAAAATCTGCGTTTGAAATCGGAAAAATTGTCGGTTTGTCAAGATATACAATTCGCATCATCGTTAAGCTATTTAAAACAACCAAATCTGTTGCACAAAAGACTATTCCTGGAAGAAAATCTGGGGTTACTGATATTAACCGAAGAGCCTTATGTCAAATTATGCAACAAAACCGGCGTTGAAATTATCACGAATTAAGTATTTTGTGGAGTCAAGCAACAGGAAAACAATTTTCTAAGTCCACTTGCAACCGAACAGCAATAAAAATGAGTTACAGGACCTGCAAGGTAAATCTAATTGCATTTTTGTTTCTCAATAATCACGTCACATCAATTTTCAAGCAAAAGAGAAACCTTTGTTTACTAAAAAGCAAAAAAGGATAGGTTACGGTGGGTCGATAGTGTCTAGTGGAGCAAGTAAAAAGTAGGGAAAAAATCATGAAACAGCAAGTCCGTGTGCATCCTGCAAGGACTGTATCATAGTTGCACTCTCGGTTGTAAAATATCTGGGACAATTTTACAGTAGCTGAATGTTACACAGTGGTAACTGTAAGAACTAAGTACTGCCGAGATAAAAGGATAATCATCAAAAAAGCGATTAATTAGAATTTGTTAGTTTGTTATATTAAGAGTCCTCTCTACCCTTTTTTGCTAAAATTGTTATACCGAATTGCTAAGAACTATACTATTTTTTTTATAGAAAGAATGTTAAAACAAGGTCACGGACACGTTTGAAAAACTAGTTTCAGGGTTTACCGTTCTGTAGTGCTGCTTTACAGGGAAAAATTACATGTTTTCGAAGCGACAAAATAACGCCCTTATACAATTGAAATATTCTAAAATATTTTTTTCACATTCTACAATGTTCTTTCCAACTCAGTACGGACGCTTTTTTTAATTCAAGATCTATTAATAAATTGGGAAGAATTTCAATATTTCACGATAAAAGCTGCAAAAACAGTCGTATTTTCAAAACATAATTATAACAAATCAAAATATTTTAGAAAAAAAAGGGTCCTGTCAAGGTTACGTAACAAATCCATGTTTATGATAATTGAAATCAAAATTATTTTTATCAAAAACTGTAGCCTTGAGAGTGTCATGCCATTGACATAGGAATTTTACATGGGAATTGAAAAGGTAGAGAGGACTCTTAATGTAATTAGTATAGATCAGTTATTTATTTTATTAAAGGTATTGAGTTATAATACAATGGAAATAAATTTGTAGGTGTTTCAATTTTTTTCTTAAATGAGTCATTTTATGGAACTGGGCCAACACTCATGGGACAGGGCTAGTATACTATTTTCCCTTCAAGTTTACAAAACATGATTTTTAAAGGTATTACTAGTACAGATCCTCTATCGTCATTTCGTTTTTTTTTATTTTGTCAGTTGTCATGATATATTTAATGAAATCAATAATGCTCTGCCCAAAGTAAGTAACTTCGCAATTGCGATTGCTTTATTGTACTGTAAAAAAATAGAAATCTTCTATGCCATTGGCGCTGTAAAGTAATAATAATATAATATAATCTAGTTTTTAGCGCGTCCTATGGACGCATGAATTTTGACTTATGACGTGTCTTTTGACCTAAAGGTCACAGGTCAAAATGATGTATACAAAAGATGTCTGTCTTGTCAAGACAAATATATTTGGTATTAAAACAAAAATTAATTTTGAAGTTTGGAGGGAGTGGGTGTGACCAACAGCCCCCCAGGGGGTTAAGTTAGAGTTTCAAAAACCCTTGCATCCAGATCACCTTGAAATCCTCTATCGAATGGCGTATTTAGTTTTTTTAAATACCTCGGAGGAGATGATAAACAGACAGACAGACAGACAGAGATTTCAAGGAAATTGTAATAATTAGATTATTATAGGCTTAAAGAAACATTTACTGGCGAAATGTTAGCCGAGTCAGCAAATTAGGAGAAACAATTATATTTTTTAACTCCAATTGAAATATACTATTCTCTCTTCAAGCGTTTATTGCGAATTTTCATGCGTTATTCTCAAATTTTCGAGATTCTCGAGTATTATAATGACGAATCCAGAGAATATACAGTGTGTTCCTAAAAATCCTGTACAAACAAAAGGAGGTGATTCTTTGGCATATTTTATGACTAAAATATCATATAAATATAGGTCCCTAAACGCTTCCTTAGCGGACTACAGTGTGTTAAAATTTCAAGTTTTTCGTTTATGGCTCCTGCAGTTCTTGAGATATTGAGTTCAAATTTGGTATGTAAGTTAGGCTCCAGGAGTTACATCTTTTGACAAGTCAGACGACCGTGAGAATTATACCGGGTGATACTTTTTCAGCGGCTATGTCACTTTTTCTGCACTGAACTTTTCTGTGGTGTACCGCTTGTAGATTCTAAAATAAAAAATAGATTCTCTGTCCAGTTTAGAAACTTTTTGGTCTCTTGCAGTTTTTTCTTATCTGCAATCGTTTTCGATAAAAAAAATTAGAAAAATACCTAACAAAATTAAATTTTTCAAAAGTGGTTTAGTAGGCTGTCGATTTATTTGGATGATTTTTTATTTTTAATAATATCAAATAATGATAGTTGTCACTTCATTAAAAGTTTAATTGTAGTAAACTGTATAAGGTGTAAAAAAATTGAAAATTTAACACCCTGTAGTCCGCTAAGGAAGCGTTTTCGGACCTATATTTATATGATATTTTAGTCATAAAATAAGCCAAAAAATCACCCCCTTTCGTTTGTACATGAGGAACACCCTGTATAGTGTCAGAAAGAAGTATACAGTGTCTTCCAATCTGAGTAGTACTGCATCTGCACCTTTGTTATTAATAAGAATAGAGATTCGGTTAAATGGGCAATGTTATACAGATTTTCATGCCGTTAACTAGGATTAAAAATTCCTATCCGTTCCGAAGGTATCCGAAAAAAACGAAAAATGCGACTTTCGTAAATATCAATTATTTACTTATTAGAATAGTTTCTAAAAAAGTTCGTACAAAAGTTTCTCCACTAATGAAGGCAAACTGTAATCTATTTTCAAAAAGATGATTGGTTCAATACAAAGCACACTTCGGCGTTCTTCAAGACTATAATCTTAGTCCATTGACGTGCTTAACCTTTATTAATGACATTAAAGAAATTTTTTTAAATTGTAAATTTTATTAATGATATAGGAGCTATTTTTTCCATGATTTATTAAAGTTAAAATTTAACGTAAAACACTATTTCACAAAACAAACTCGCTGGGCGTACGTATTGTACTTATTAAGTTTCCGAATGTATATGCCAAACATTAAACTTTGCTCATAAAAAACCTATTCTAGAGGTTTATTATGAATTGGTCTAAATTAATTCCACTTATGAAAGTGTAGGATGCCTCACAATTTAGAAAACACTCTAATACAAATAACTAGTCCATTTAAATGTAACATTAAAAGCTAATTAAGCAAAATTGAATGCCTAATAAATGTAATAATGTAATAAAAAATTATCCACTATACGTATCTATACGTAATCAAGAAAAATTTTAGGGTGAAACAATGTATAAAAATATAGATTGTATCGTAAGGCAGATAAGATTCTGATAGACTGGGTAGAAAATCCTGGGTATAAAAATATTTGATTACTACTTTTATGGCAAGCATAGTACTACTAAAGTGATGTCAAAATAAAAAAAAATCTGTAGTAAGCGACACCAAAAACAAGAAATAATAAATTTCAGTTACAATTTAAATGAATCAAATAGAACTTGCTAACGATTATTTATGGAACGCCTTACCTTTGTGGTGCAATCGACTTTCCATTTACGAATTTTCAAAATTTTTAGGTCGGCAAAATAAGAACAATGTGACAAGTTAAATAATAATCCGGTAGTAAAATTTGATCTACATTTGATTTCCTTTATCTATAACATGGTCTACTTAAAATATTTATACACGCATCTATAAGATTTCTTAACAATTAAAAAACCTTAGCTTCTATCATAAGGTGCAATTATTGATTCTAAAAATGACGATTACAAACATAAATTCTGCATCAATTTTATATATTACACATCGATTTGCGTAATAGAAAATGAGGTAATATTGAATCTAAGTGGGTGGCTCATTTACACTTTCCAATGTTGTTAGATACGAAGTGTTTGCTCTTTGCACAGCTTAAAATTTAATCTTCAAACTTAAATGTGTAGCTAGGCTCCTGAACCTGATGTTTGTACGTATTTATAACTCAATTTCCCGGTTTTATTTTGGACTTGTAAAAGTAAATTGATTATTTTTAACGTAGACTTTACACAAAGTGTTTCTGTGTAGATGTATAATATCCGCATGTAATATTTCTGTGGCTACAAGTGTCAATATAGGTAATTAATTATAAGCTTAAAAATAGAAAATCTAAAATACAATCTACAATATTTATCAAGCATATTTTTGGGATAGTTTTAAATAGTTTTCATACAGAGAAAAGGAGAATATTTTGTGTGAAGACTAGTTTCTCTAAGTGACTGTATTATAAATAAGATACTTAAAATAAACTTGACCAAATTTCCTATATTGAATAAGAAAATGTGTTGTACTTATTGAAATCCTATCTAAAAAAGAAATACTATAGGATAAATTATAAAGTAAATTATACCAACATATATGAGACTTTCCCAAAAATAGTTGCATCACAAAAATTAAGTAAGTTCTTCATAAATAAATCAGTATTCATCCTAATTATTTAAGAAGCTTCCAGTATCTAAAATGTATAATTTTTTTATATTTTTAGAAAACTTTCACCTACGTCACCTACTCCCGTTTTTGTTAATTGAAATACTGTTAAAAATCGGTAGGTGAAACAGGTAATGTTCCCGAATAAAAATTACGATTTCTTATTTATCATAGAATTTGATTGATCATTTACTTCAAACTCAATAAAATAGAGAAGTCAATGCACGTATACCAGGAGATTTAGTTTGGTATTCGCGGCCTACAATTTTTTATTTTTAGAAAAAAGTAATATAAACCAAATATATTTGAAAACGGCGTCTTAAATTGCATTCGAACAGTCAGAATCATATTGTCGTATGCCAAAGTTGGATAATTAACGTTTTTTTCAAATGACACCATGTATATTTTTTGATGGATTCTTGTACGGCATTTTGTGCTCCATAGATCAACGTAAAAAATACGGTAGGATTATAAATTTTTGAGAAAAAATAGCATAATAATTAAATTCTTTTCTAATCTATTTTACTATTAGGATAGTTAACAATAAAAACAATTGAAATTAATTAATGAATTAAGCTATGCTTTAAATTGTGTCTTTTTCCTCATTTATCTAAGTAGCAACGGGCAACCATAAATACAAATAACAACGGTTGTTAAAACGCAAAAGCGTACATTAAAAACATTGAGCAGGTTAGCAACGGCCGTTAAAACAAATTTTTCACCCAAAACTGACAGTTGTTTTAATTTAGTATCAATCGTTAAATTTTGACATTTTGATTTTCACGTAAAGAGTAAATCTCTGGTATTACAAAAAAAAGTTGTATGTGACCCTTCCTCTAACAAGCTTTAAAGACCCATTTAGAAGACTTGTGACATAAATAAGTATTACAAAGATCCATAAAAAAATATACAGGGTGTCATTTGAAAACCAATTGACTATTGTAACTTTGGCATACATCGATATAATTCTGACTTATTTAACTTATGTGAAGAAACATACCATTAGATTGATATAGACTTCTTTAAAATTGATCATAAGAACATGGTGGTACATTTTAATGAGCAGATGGTGTACGATTTACGCTAATGACAAAACCGGTTTTATTGTGACGAATGGTGACCTATGTTCTTTAACGGAAGATAAAATTGAAATTGTTTATTCATGTTTACGGTGAATCAATTGTCACAATAAAATTCCTTATAAAAAAAACCAGAAAGTGAAAAATTGGGACCGAAAAAGTCAAAGTATTCAAAATATTTATTTAAACTAAACAAAATTGTCGTTACTACACACGTCTGCATCCCACTGCTTCACAAGATACTGTTATACGGGTGGTTCCTCCGGTTGTTGACGGAAACTCACAGAGTGATAGATCCAGGCTGTAAGGGGGTACTACGTTTCCGAAACGTAGCGGTAGATAGAAGGATTAAACAAAACTAAAAAAATAAATTCAAGAAGTCATAATCCGGGATGATCGAAAAGGCAGGTAAGCATAGCATTGGAAGAGGAAAGTTGAGTTTAAAATTTCTGGTGCCTTGGAGACGTTTCGACTCAGGCTCATAATAGTGTCGTTTTCGAAGAACACTGTTTACTATAACATCTTGCATTCTCCGATAAATTAGAAGAAGGATGTTGCCATCGGCGTTTAAAAACTGTATACTGCTAGGTGATCTGTCTTGGATGCTGAAACGCGCACAAAGACTGCGGATTTATTCTAGAAATATCACGAGCCAACTGCCACAGTAGACACCTACATTACCGGCCGCCGTCTTATGCAACTTTCTGGGGTTATGGCAAAACTAACTAGCCCACGTGTTTATTTATTTAGTTTGGTCGGTACATTCACCATTTCTGTGCTGGATGAAGAGTATGTTGTGCCTTATGTTAAGTCGTCAAAGTTCCAGATACCGGCGATAAAACTGCAACCAATATTCACTAATTCCTTCAGCATGCACCAGTTAAACCTATTATTAACACCACCTATAATATACAGTATGCATTATTACCATAGATGTTAAAATCGCAAAATTATTATTTTCTTGAAAAGTAGGAAATCTTTGTTTCACAAGATTTTGTAAACATGTGTAATTTGTCCTCTCGTAAATAGTGCTTTGTTCTTTGCTTTGTACCCAACAGACTGCTTTTTTAAATATACAATTATTTTTGAAAACTGGCAACATCCTCATTATCCTTCAATAACAACACATTTCTGGACATCAAATAAATTGACTATAAAGTAGACAAATTAATAATAATACCGAGGGGTTGGCCACTTGATAAATGTGGTGTACAAACATATGAAATGTTTTGTAAATGTTGTAAATATTTCATTAATGTTGTAAATGTTCTGTATATGAAGTAAATTTGATAAGTATTCTATAAGTAAATATTCTGTATTAAATGTAGTAAATAGGAGAAATGATTTGGAAATGTAGTAAATGTTCTTAATATGTTGTAAATGCAGTAGAAGTTTGGCATATATTTTGGAAATGTCCTGAATGGAAATCGGCGGTCCGTGGTTTATGGATGTGTTAATTGAATACGCATTTTCTAAATACCTTTAAATGAAATAAGCGTTTGGTTACTACAGTAGAAATAATTTTAACCTTAACATATGTACGCAAAAATTCTCAAGATCATATCATGTTATATTGAGAGGTTTATTAAGGAAACTAAAGCTATAAAGTTTGGTAAAAAAAACGGTTTTAGAAGTAAGTTATAATAATGATACTAAATATAATAATTTATAGGCTGTTGAATAAATTCGTCTCGGAGAAATGAGTTTTGTTTACATCAAGCTAAGCGTAACTTTTAAATATGGAAAAAATTAAAAAATAGTTTTAATAAAAGTTGTTGGGTAGTTTACTACAAATTTTGGAGCCCCCCAAGGTGATCAACCTTTTTTTAAAATTAACTTCCCTTTTTGACCTCCAATTTTGAAAAAGGTGTATTAATTTTAGTATGTTACATAATAATATTTTTGAGAAACATAGCCTGGAATTCAACAAAACCTTTATCCAATCAAAATTGTTGAAAACATTAATGTTGGCAAATTTTTATCTGTGAATAGAAAAAGGTACTCGATAAGCAATAAAACCTTATTCTGATAAAAAAAAAGGGTAGAATCTTTTATCGACAACTAAAAGCGAAACAAGAGATAGGTATTTCCAAGCAGGTAGATTTGTAGACGGGAGTAGAGTGACCTACTGGTCTCCAGATATAACAAATATTTTTTATGGAGTCATTTGAAGTCATGGTCTACAAAAATAGACCGAATAATCTTCATGTTCTTAAAGAAAGAATAAAATTAATGGAATTCACAATGTTCAAAACAATTGGCGGCAAACTGTTACTCAAGCATTAAAAAATCGTTTAGGCCACTGTCTTGCTGTTAACTGTGAATATTTTAAACACTTACTTTTAAATATGGAAAATATAAAAAAATTGTTTTAATAAAAGTTGTTGGGTAGTTTACTACAAATTTTGAAGCCCCCCTTTAGTTAATCTTTTAATGTTTTCAACAATTTTGATTGAATAAAGGTTTTGTTAAAGTCCGGGGCATTTTCCTCAAAAATATCATTACGTAACATACCAAAAGTAATACACTGTTGTAACCACAAAAATTGCTTCTTTAAAATATTTTAGAACAAAAAGGAAGGTTAGTATTAAAAAAAACGGTTGACTCTCTTGTGGTGTTCGATGTTTTTTGCCAATGTCACCGTAAAATTTGAAGTAAACTACCAAACAAGCTTTGTTAAAACTATTTTTTATGTTTTCCATATTATACACGTTTTAATTAGAGAAGTGGAAATAATTGAATACACTAATGTAGAAAATATTTATTTTTCACTTATTATTTGGGTCGGTCTCTCACGAGCACAACTCGCAACTACATATAGATTATAGATTGATAGAGGTCCGTTCGAAAGTACCAACAAATTATATATTTTTTTAATCAATATTTAGTTTTGTTAAGAAATTAATTATCAAGGGATCTGCACGCAAGGTCGTACAACAATTATAATTCGAAATTTTTAATTATCATTATCCACAAACCCACATTTGTTAGTAACCGTCTCTGTCCAACCTGTCTCGTGTGTTTATGATGTAAAACATCTTGAGATTGCATGTAACTTCATTGATATTTATACCAAACATTTTGATTTTATCAAATTAAAAACACATACCTCTTAGATACCGAAAATAACAGTTTCATTTACATTACTTGATTTATCATAGGACCAACTAACCATGTTTTTCATTAAAAAATACAAAAAAAGTATTTTAAAGAAAGCATTGGCAACAATTACAATGTAATTCTCTTTATTTATGTTTTTGTTGTAGAAAACTGTTTGTAATTTATATTTTACAATAGGGCTAGGACGTTTCGAATCTCAAATTTTAAGACCCATTTTTTTTCACTTTTTCCGACGAATTACAGTTAGTACGTTGTAATGAAGCAAGTTTTCTGTCCAGTGGACGGCCGGCTATCCGTCCGAACACAATATCAAAAAAACCATCGGTCTGATTTTTATAAACTTGTAAAATATACAAAAAGTTATGGGGAAAAGGTTGTTGTTGGAAATTTGATTGTCTATAACTTTTATTTGAACTATTTTTTCCCCGTCATAATGGTATCCTTAAAACAGTAAGTTGCGATGCACTTTCTATACGCTGTTTATCTTATTTTTTAATCAAATGTTTTATGTTACCGCACTCTCTCGACACTCTTTTACACGTTGGTTGATATATGAACGATGTGGATTTCTGTGCAAAAGGCTTGTTTCATGTGTAAACATTTTATGGGTGATTGTGAAGTTGTTATTTATTATATAATTCATGTAATAACACGGTTTACTGTTAACTGTTCATTACGTTCGAAAGTGATTATAAGTGACTATTTGTGAAATTAAAAATACAAGAAAACTAAGATTATCACACCACATACACATTAAAGAACTGACTACAAAAAAAGGTAAAAATTACTTAAAACTTAAACGTACTTTTAAATGAAAATGTTTGATTAAACTTATTTATTTATATTTTATTGAAATTTTAACACATCCGATATTTACAAATATTTTGCTTTAACTTAAATAACTGTTTAAGTTTTAGTAAAACTATACGATATAACCTTTGATATACATAATTACTTACATCACTGAAATTTGGTTACAAAGTTAAAACCGGTTAGAAAGTCTCGAGTTAAAATTTAAAAACTTTAAGGGTATTTTTCCTTATTCATTCATGTTGTCAAATAAAGTTAAAAAACTAATAGTAATTGGATAATAATAGGCAAATATCTTAGAAATGTTGGAAACGCATTTCGTATCTTAAAATTTTATGTAATGTGTGAAAATGTCTCATAAATGTGGTTAGTGTAGTAACACATTTTTAACGTTATATTCTGTGATATAAGTAAAGCCTTTGACTCCATGAACCACAAACTTTTTTAAATAAAATAGAAAAAATTGGAATTAGAGGAACTGCCAAACAACTAATAGCATCATATCTTTCGGGTCGGAAACAATTTGTATCCTGGAATAGTGTGAACAGTTCCACGAAGCCAATTGAACTGGGAATTCCACAAGGAAGCACACTCGGCCCTCTGTTTTTCTTAATATATGTAAACGACCTTTCGTTAAACGTGCATGCCCCAACAATTTAGTTTACCGACGATACCACCTTTGTTGTATCTGACATTGAATTAAGCAATCCTTCTAAACCAAACGAAAACAACAAAAGTTATATTTAGTGCTAATCGTAAGAGTATCAAAGAAATAGATAACCATGAAGTAACTTATCTTGGCATCACTTTAGAATTTTAGATCGATTGATCACATGGAACTCGCACATTGATAAGTTATGTACTAAACTAAGTAAAAATATTTTCATGATAAAGAGAATTAAATCTATGGTAAATGAAATAAATCTTTTGTAAATTAAATGAGGTAAATGTTTGTAAATGAGGTAAATGTTTGGTAAATGTGTCAAATGTAAATGTGGTGTACATAATTTTTCTTAGTGGTCAACCCCTCGATTTTTACCCAAAATAAACAAGAAGAACAATTTCTTCTGTAGAAACTTGCAATTTCTTTTCTCGACACCAGTTAACAAATAGAACTTTTTCTTTTTTATAGCGTTCCTTAAATTTGCGTGGGAGAAGAACAGAAGGGATTCTTTCAGAGAGACAGTCTCTTATGTAAAATTACTCTAAATTTCTTGACCTCTCGTCACTTTTAAAGACGAAACAATCTAATTTTGTTCTCTCCATGATAACCTTTTAATTTCGTTTTTAAACGAATCTGATTATTTGAATTAATTTAAAACAACACCTAGTTAACGTCATATTAACATTTTATTTTGAAATTATGAATTTGTAAATTGAATATAAAGTTCACGATCGTAAAAAAAGTAAGTATAATAAAGTTTAATTTTTTGGTCTAAAAGTTGCCATTTTCTGGTCCATTTAAAAAAAATAACTATTCCTCATCTGCATTTTTTCCTTTTGCTGAATAAAAATACGGAATAAGTATATGGCTTTAAAATAAAAATGTCTAGCAAAGTGTTAAGCTTCTGAAATCCTAAATGTTGCCCGACATTTAACATAAATCTATTTTATATTTTAATTTGTAAATGTTTGAATATTCACATGTTACAACCAGACCAAGCATAGTTTAATTTACAACAAATCTCAAGTAATTTGAAAATAACCATGAATCCATACCAAACATTAATAACGGTAAAAATTTATGTATTTTTAGCTTTCTTTATTTTCTGTCAGTTAATTTTAAACCGATTAACAATGTTTTCAAAAGATAAACCTGAAATTTATTGCCCGGAAATTCAGGTTAAAGGTAACACGAATATCAAATTTTTAATGAATGTCGGAATCGATACAAAATCAAAACTTTAATTAATGATGGTTTATGTGGTCGACAAACCTAAGCCTGTGAAATCTTTTATATTATGGGGTAGATTTTGGATGTTAAAGAGTTGTTTGGCTTTAGCTATAAAAGAAAATACTGACATCGACAATTATCAAAAAAGCACTGCTTTCTCGAAGCGTCAAAGCTGTAAGATATCTAACAAAAAGTCCAGTATTTTAACAGCAGAACAAGTAACTAAATTTGTATGTAAAGCTCCGGATGAACAAAAGCAATTTCAGTGTTTAAGAACAGAGAATAGAAGATTGTGTAGTAATGGCAAGTGTGAAGCTTGAACATTTTCGGTAACATTGATGGTGTTCCGAAAATTGTTGCAAATATACTGGATTAAACCATTCTTCAGTAGCCATGTTGATTCAAGGTGGTGGAGAATTGCTCACCCTGAAAAGAAGTTCTTCCAATGTATTCGAAGAAAAAGAGAAAATTGTTTAACCCTTCTCACTTGCAGAATTGGAGTACTGCATCGTGCGTTAGAGACAATCAATACATTTGTGAAGAGTTTCCTTCAGTAATTACAGTTATTCAAAATGAAACCTCTTCAAGTGAACTAAACCTGTAAAATAATACGAATTGTATGGTAAACAGAACTAGTTCAAATTAAAAACATTACTAGTTGAAGTTGCTATTATTAACAGTTGGTTGGTTAGTTAATTTACCATATTGTTATTACTTCAGTTACTTTTTCAAAGAAAAAATATCGTTCATTATACTTCTAGAAATAGATTTTTCCGTACTTCAGTGACGTTTCGAATTCGTCTCGCGCGCACGGAAGAATCTTTATTTCGGACTTCTAATAAAATACAGTATTAAAAATCAATTACTAAAATATTTTTAAAAATGTAAAATAATTTTTAAAAAATAAATAAATGAATTTGAAAATTATTAATTTTGTAAGCCACCGTAAGTAAGTAGTAATAAAACTTTATTACATGAACACTCCATACATTTTGCAAGAAATAGGTCTTAAGCTGAACCTTAGCATTTCCACCGATTAAAGTTGAAATGCCTTACGTCATTTATCAATAGCTATTTTTCGCCATAATAATAACATTTCATTACTTTTAATTAGTTATTCAAATTAACAGTAACTGTGAGCTATTTGTGTCACTTAATTTCTCTAATTCTCGCAATTATATTCACTACATTAAATCATCAATAATAAGAAAAAACATACGTTGCACATTACCTAAATGATTTTGGTCGCAGCCTAAGAAATTTCCAAGTACTACTGTGGTTATGAATACTATTGCTATATGTGTCATCACAATTAACGGCGCACAATAAACTTCGCGGACGGATATTCAAACTTGGTTGACAATACTTTTGTTTTCTTCTTAAATTAGAAAATTCCTGAGTATATCTCGCTGGAGAACCGTCCAACATTTCGATTGTTTTAAGTTTATGTGTTAAACAAACAAAAACACCTCACTATTTTTAAAAACAACATTCTTTTTTTAATTGCACGTGTTCACCGTGTAATTTCACGCTAACTATTACAAACATTTGTCTAGTTTCGATATTTTACCTAAACCATACTACACTCGTAGATACAAAACATTTGATTTGCAAATTAATTCTCCTTAGTTTGATCCACACAAATTTAAAACATACCTAAGGTGTGTTACTTAACGTTAACACGCATATAATAAAACACGCCGAGCAATAACTAAATTACAGACTAAAGTAAACAATATACTTTTAAAAATCTTTTTTAACGTGTTAATTGTTTAGTGAATGCTTAGTTTAGAACACCTGAGAAAATTACACGAAAAACAAGAAACTTTCTGATCAACAAATTATCCATAAAAGATGAAAGTAAACCAGCTAAAATTTTCGCAGAAAAAAGAAAACTTCATTTTAATTAATGAATTCAACAATCATGAGTCAGTCACGTTAACAAAAAAATTGTTTACCATAGTATTTTATATGAATTTAAAAAAAATTATGAAGTTGATTCACTAAATGAAAGAAATTTTAAAAATGTTATTAATCTCAGGTGCAAAATTTGGTAATTATTAAAGTCGTAAGTAATTACTCGTAAATAAAAACGTGTAGCCTTGAATGCTCTTTCGTAATAATAATTTGTTTAATTTACTATACGTAATCACGTAAAATTTGAAACTTCACGACACTCCTGAAAAACATTCCACGAGAAAAGCATTTGGCACGCACTGAACAACAAGCACTTTATTTTATTTGATGGTCGAATTGATTTATTTTTCTTAATGGGCAATTGAAGTATCGTTGCTATTGTAAAGAGGTCCCACATGTTCTATCCGCACACGCCTTCAACACACTGAGCAGACAAAAGTGAAATTTCTTATAATCGTATATTTATAAGTACAACATATTCAGGTAGACTTTCAACTTGGTGAAATAATATATCTTAAATAACATTGATATCGTTAAAATAAAATAAACACAACTGCTATATCTATTTATAAATAACATCTACAAGCGATTTTAAGAACGATGTTCACGAATTTCTACATCCTATTGCGAAAATTAATTACGTAAAATGATTTGAAAGTTTACAATGCACAAACAAACCCTAGTCGTCACAAATTGTATTAAAATGATTATAGCCCGGTAAGTTCACGATGATGGTAATCGTTCCGATTGGGAAAGTCACAACGAACCAACTATTAATACAAATTTAACCTCGGATTTTATTAAATTGTTACCAAAATAAATTATGCTACTTAAATACACCCAATAAATGTTAAGTAAGGAAGAAAGAACTAAGAATTTTCTTAAATAAAAAAAAAGTTAATATTTGCATACATATTAAAAATTGACGTAGATGAGAATTTTTCTCCATATATGTAACAAGTCAAGATCAACTGCTATCAGTGTGTGCGCAAACGTTGGTTCTACTTCCTGAACAGAAATTAAGTAGTGGTTCTCATTATAATATAAGCAATATCATTAAAATCATCATAAACAATATCTGATTTTAATCAGTGATATAAGAATAAAGGAACAGGAAAACTAAAAGTGATATTATGTCGTAGATATTCTACAACGATGTAACTTATTGCAGGAGATATGGTAATTATTCTTAAATTGCAATAAAAGATACCGGGTGTTCCATTATGAGATGTAACCGGATGTATCTGAGAAACTAATAGTCCTATATAGAGTTATTCACCGAACCCGTTCATTAAAAGTTTATTTGGATGTAATTTAGATAAGCCTTTAAAAATTTATGGAACGTCCCATATATTGTTTCATTTTTAGATTCGGAGTCGAATTTGTATAATGTATAATGTCCTATACCTACGGGAGATCATTTAATAATGTAAAAAAAACTACTTAATGATTTTTATTATCCGCAGTGCAAACATTAATTGGAAAAAAATAAAAAAAAAAACATTACTTTCAATAATAAAAATATATGCTTATGGAAAAGTCGGTCGCCCTTGTATTTTGCACAATTTTTTGATAGGGCGACCGTTATTTTTTCATTCTACAGAGTTGAAACTTTAATTTAAAAAAAAATAACATGATTTCGATGACGGAAGTGACGTACTAACTATACACCGTTTCAAATCGGTCACCGGGATACTTTGCACAAGATAGAATCAGGGTGACATATTTTTAAGCTACGTATATTTTGCCACATTCCCTGTAAATTTCATTGGGATGTTCTCTAAATGCAATGTGTCCCGAAATTTTACAATTATCAGCCTCATTATCATAATTATGCACAGGATTCGATAACGACGACCGACCGATTCCTGTTCTCAGTTATAACTCTTTCGTTATATCATGGATTATAAAGTTACCTTCGAAGTAGCTATCTTTATTATGGATGTTCGATGGCGGGTAAAAAAATGCCATGGGCTCCCCCAATATTATGCAATTCGTTGTATTCAATTATTTCGTGCAATCTGTTGCATGTTGAATGCAATTTTGTTGCACTAAAATAGAACCTGTTCTATTGCATGCAATTGATTACATGCAACAAAGTTACACTGGAATTGCCTAGTGTGAACTTCCAAGTTGCTCGCATAATGTGAATCCCGCTTAACCGCTTTTGAGATTTTTGACTTTGAATAAGAAAACGTATCTCCTGCGTAACCAGTTTTAGAATAGCATATTTATTTAGTTTTTGAAAATTTGATCCTCATATTTGACAAAATGTCCTAAGTATACATTTTTGAAATTTTTGCTGTCTGCTTTTATACAGCGTGTTCAACATTCCTAGGCAAACATTAGCATTTTAATTGTCGGTAAATTTTAAATGAGACTTTAAGTGTTTACTTAATTCTGTATGAAACTGTATTAAGGTTACCTATACCGATTCTGACCATTTTGTCAGATAATTTAGGTCTTTTTGAAACTTTTTACTTCCTCGTAGTTAGTTATGGAACAACAATTATTATTTTGCTGTCAAACATGACAGATAATGAGTATGTATTGTATGTTGATATCTCGTAGATAAAAAGTTTAGCCGCATAAATTCGATCGTTTCAAAAAGACCTAATTATGTCGAAAATAGGTAACCTTAACACATTTTGATACATTTTGGATTTCATAACACTTAAATTTACATGGTGAAAATGTTAATGTTTGCCACGGAATGTTGAATATCATGTATAAAAGTAGACAGCAAAAATTAAAAATATGAACTTAGAACACTTTTTCATCATTTTGCCAGATATGAGAATCAAATTTTCAAAAACTAAAGAAATAAGCTATCCCAAAACTGGTTACACATGAAGCACGGTTTTTATTCAAAGTCAAAAATCTCAAAAACGGATAGATATAGGTATAGGACATTATACATGACATGTTAAAATTCCACTTCAAATCTAAAAATGAAACAATATATGAAACGTTCCATTAAAATAAGCAAGTTGACATCAACTTCTGGTAAAACCGAAAGTGGCAGGAAATAATTTAGAAAAAAGTACACCTGCGACCAAACTTAACCCCAAATTTTTAAAGGTGTATCTAAATTACATCCCAATAAACTTTTAATGAGCACCCTGTATAGTTTCAATAAAAGTTATTATTTTCATGCAAAATGTTAATAATTTCGTTGTGGGTTTAACAGTTTTACAAAATTAGTACCATTTAGTATATCCTGACTTTTAGCTGTATGAACCAAGGCTAGATATTTTTTTCAAATGCCGTTAAAGATTCCATGTTAAAACTGACGTTTTTGCTAATTTTTAGCATAGTTTTTGACTGCTACATTTATGCTCGATTGTCTGTCACCGTAGTAACCACACCATGTCACTTAAAATTTGGAAGGTTGAAATTGTTTTTCAAGTGTGAATGAAGCAAACGTTAATCCTCAGACAAATAAACAACCTGAGCTTTAATCCAACACGGTTTTGAACGTTATAAATATTTCACCGGTATTTTGACAGCTGACAAATATCTGCCGTGAATGAGGCAAATAAAGAACCTAGGCGTTAATACAACACGGTTTTGAAGGTTATAAATATTTCACCTGGTTCACGCATCCAATGCATACATTTTTCATATTTAAATAGAGCAAAAAACGCTTACATTTTGGCACAAACCATAACTCGATGTATACAGGGTGTTTCACAGCTCTCTTATGTTTTTGCCGTTTGACCTAATTTAATCGGGTTTGGCAAAATCATAGAAGAATACATTCTGCATCTTTTCAAGTTTTTGTCATTATACTGTGTGATCAAGATAAAAGTTATACACAACTACACCTATGTTAAGAGTGCACATTATAAAACCTTAAAAAGAAAGAAAATGAAATAATATACAATGGACACACCATAAACCTGTACCGAATTATTAGTAATTTTGTGTTAAAACAGATGAACTTTAGAGAACATCACGAGATTACATTTCTGACCTATACGAAGGTCACAGATTTAGAAAACACTCCTTCTTTGCTCTCAATGTTTCAATTCTTAAAAAGAAAAAGGATGACACTATTTGGAAAGGTACTGAACATCATAAAAATCTGAACGGAGAAAACACATTAAAGAAATGAAGAAATACGACGATACAAAATTTAAAGTACGTAGTAGAATGAGAATCTAATAAGAAGAGAAAAAGTCAAAACATGGAGAATGATACATCAAACAAAACTAAAAATACCCTTTTCAAAAATATCTTTTTGTTTCACGCATTTGTTCCAAAATATAATCAAATCTGTAGTGTTATTAAGAAACTCTTTACTATTTTAATTGTTTAAATAAAATTTCTATAAATAGTAACTTATGATGCAAGTGTATGAAATTCGTTCAATATTTTATCGCAGTACATCGAATGCACTGCAACTAGCAATACATCCGATGAACGAAATTAGTTTGTACATCGGATTCTTCTTTAAAAAAATTACATGGTTTAATGTGATTTGGGGTATATACGGTGTTGGTTGGTAGATGTGATCGGGGCTGAACGGTGTTGGTTGGTAGGTTACAGTTATTATAAATTCCTACTTTAAAAAAATTACATGTTTTTATGTGATATGGAGTAAACGGTGTTAATTGGTAGGTGTGATTACATGTTTTCATGTAATTTCGGGTAAACGGTGTTGGTTAGTAGATGTAATCGGAGGTGAACGATGTTGGCTGCTAGGTTACAGTTATTAAAATTTTCTTCTTTAAAGATTACATGTTTATATCCTATGTACTGCTAGTCGAGGTACATCAGATGTACTGCTAGTCACGGTACATCCGATGTACTGTTAGTATTGAATTATATCATTAAGTATCGACTATACACATTATAATGATCTAAACTAACTTAGCCTGCAATTCTGTGTCCAAATCGTAGCGATCTTAAAGTAAAAATTTGGCATTTTGTGTGTTGCTGTAAGCCAAGATTCTCGTAAGTATTTACAGATTCTCGTAAATCCTTACAGATAGACCTTTTTACCTAGTTTACTATGAAACAATATTTAATTTTTGAAACAGGTATTAAGTTACTTCCTATGGGTTTCAGAGTATATTCAAGAAAAGTTCAATGTGGTTCTTAACCTCTTGTTAATACGTATTTATTTCAAAAACAAATTTTGCAGTTTATGTGAATATTTTAAAATATATGAGTTGGCAAACAGTATCCCTGTTTTTTGGTAGTCTGTAAACCGCTAAATTGAATGTAGCCTCCTTTGATTTGTAATAAGTTTGACCAACTTCCACCTAAGACACAGAATAAATACGCTAAGAAGCAAAACTCGTTGTGGCTTTTTTGATGTTCTGAGGTCAAATTTGAGTGACCTTGACGCCATAGTTTTGGTTGTTTTTAGAGGTAATTTTAAATGATTTGAATACTTTCTTGTAGTTACACAACTTACATTGCATTGTCACAGAGTAATACTTACTACTTGCAGTAGTTTAAATACAAACAATTACAGTACTAAATTTTACAGAGAATTTTTAAAATACTCTTTTTTTTTTGACATATAAGTTATACAGTTTAAAGTAAGGTTGACGAGTAAACCACCAAGCAATGGCTACTAGTTATAGCACTAAATTTTTGATCACGCAGATAAGTAAGAGTTTCGCTTCTGAAGCGTAGCGTATAATGTATTCTGTACCTAAGATCTGTGATCAATTCGTATCATAGGAACAATAAGTTTAGTTGGTGCAACAGTATAATAGCTATTTATGTAACAAGTCCGTCTACGTTTTTTATAGACGAGCCGCAGAATTATTGACGAGCGATGAAAAAGTGAGGCCATAACTGTGGCGAGACCATAAAACCAGGTTATGGACGAGATGCAAGATTGTTATGGCCAACTGTATTATTTTACTCAAACAAATATGAACTACAGAAAGAATTTGTCATACAGACGTATATCTAGTAGTCTTTACTTGTGTTTATATATAGACAGTTTTTACTGTTACAATCCACACGTTTATTCTGACATTTACGTTTGACATTGACAGCCGTCCATAAAATAACAAAAAAAGACTAGTTCCATAAAGAGGCACTTTATTGCCTAAGAACTGTATCATAAATAGCACGAAGTCGGCCGGTTGACTATAAAACGGATTTTCGACTTAGGTCTGACTTAAGATAGGAATCTATTCTAGGATGCATTGGTGCAACCGGGCATTAATGTTGTTGTAAAATAAATGATACGTGATTATTGTATCAACTATTATAATAATAATATTATATAAACTGAGATCTATCTTTACAACAAAAATTGTGAAGAACTACAAAATATTACAAAATCAATTCAGTCAAGTGAGAAAAAATGGAATGTATTAAAATTTTCTTTCTAGATTGATAATTAAGAAATAAGATAAATGATACAAATTGTTTAACAACATGCGACCTTAACATTTATAAGATTATTAATAATTAACTTTTATAAAGCAATTTGTTCAAGCGCAATAAAACATTACTTTTCTTATTTTATTTTCGTTTAAAAAGACGTCGGTGAAGGGTTTCCGTAATTAAAACGATTTTTTCAAAAACAGAAAAATCCGGTGTAGAAAAAATAGTTCAGATAAAATTTGTAGATAATAAAATATCCAACAATGTTTTTCATACTTTTTAAGGATTTAGAGGATGTAAGCTAAGTAACACCCGGGGTAACATCTAAGCAACAGAACTAACTACATAGGTGTGCATTTTTGTAACCAAGGAAAATATGAAAATATTTGTGAATTGAAACAATCTGCGCGGCAATGTGCTCTAAAACAGGCCACCTAGCGAATTGTCTTATTTTTCTTTCCAATCAATCATATTTTCTATTGCGGTTATGGAAATTAAATTTTTTCTACTACATAATTCTAATTGTAATAAATGTTGTATAGTATTTTCGCTGTAGCTTTGCGGTTAAGTGATTAGGGATTTCCACTTGCAAACTGTATGCTTCAATATTTGTGAAAGTCAGTGGTACTTAAAATTTCTACATAGGTATTCGTCATTAAAATTGCAATTGGCTAGGAATGTTATTTTCATTTTCCTTATCACTAATGAGCTTGTTATTGTTATTATTAGAATAAATAAAGCAATGATGAATGTGGTAATGAGGAGATATCAATATAATGTAACAATTATAAAAATAAATGGTTTAGAACCCTGACTTCTTATTTAAAAGTTTACATTTGAACAAAAGGGAGCTCATTATTCCATTGTCACCAAACAATACTTAATGGTGTTGTTTACCTTTTATTGCTCGAGGCGATTAGACATGCCCAATATTTTAGGTAGGTATAATATAAAATGTTAAAAGAGAACAACACTATAAGAGTATGTGATTTCTGAAATTAAGCGCTAATCACTTAACCGCAAAGCTACAGCGAAAATACTATATAAATTAAATTAGATACATATTCCTAAATTCAACTGAATGTAATATAATTTTGAATTTAAAATATATAGTACAAATTTCGAGGCATTAAAGAATTTTCGAAAAATGCTCGAAGGAAAAAAGAATACTGCTTAATTAGAATTTTTTATGTTTTAAATAAAAAAAGCAAAAATATAATGTGAAAGAGTAGACATTACCGAACATTTGCTGTGCAAAAATTTCGATTTATCTTTTTAAAAATAATGTATAACTTACAAAAACTTTTTTGTATATTTAATATGCATGATTATTTAACGCTATAATACATCAACCTATGACAACACCCTTTTTCTCCAACACACGGCAATCAAAACAAATAATTTTCAAGAAAACAATAGACAAAGTGTTCTCAAAATTCACACCTCTTCTGCTGAATCGCAGAAGTAGCTATCAAACATGTTGACTAGTCTAGTCATACTGAATGATTTCATAACAAAAATTAATCTAATACGTGAATTCTATAAAATATTACTTTTTCCACTACTAGCTGTGAAGTGTACAATTATTGCGTCTCCTAGCCAACTGAGAAGTTGAATATCTATTAGTGGTTAATAATGTTTTCTATTGTTGACCTAGGTTAATAATGGACAAATTCAATTTTTTGAGAATCCAAGAATAGTTGATTAACAAAACAGAGTGCAACATAATTTTGTATATCCAGGAGATTATCTTTAACTTATTTTCTGCTTAAAATTACCTAACATGATAAAATTATTTGAATAAAAAATGCCATTAGTTTAAAATTCGCGCCCCGATCTTCTAACTGCAAATACATAACCTGAATTTATTTATTTATTAAATATGACGGTAGAAACAACAACAAACATTTTGTTGTAGGTGTTTTGAATGGTTAACAAAATGTGGAAGGTCCGACCTGTCGACTATAAAAACCTAACAAGTATGTGGCGAACACTTACCATTCCTAAATGAATTACAAGTGTCAATTTCTGAAACCCAATATTTAAATGATGTATATTGGCGAAGCAATAAATGAAATTTTTAGATGTTTTATACAAGTGTTTTCAGAATCAATGTAAATAAATGCCCGTTAACATCTCTAGCTATACCCAAACTACCAAGCTTGCAACTCAAATATTACTAGCAAAATAAAATTACGGAGGAACATTCTTAAATTGTAGCGTGAGAAGAAAGCACTTCAATTGAAGTTAACATTACCAAACGAAGGCACGACTGCAGAGTATAAATAGTTATGTGATAATTTTCTTCTTGAAAGCGAAGCACAAATTGTGAAAGCCCAAGTGAACTTTAAAAAATAAACCACTTACGGAGCGAAGGTAGCCAACAAAAAAAATTTACGATCAGACGCATACTTTCGGAGATATGATTTTTTGAAAATCAGTGATGCTTTTTCGCTTCTCTTCGGGAGGAAATGGGTTAAAATCAGATGAATGAGACGTTGATCGAATGCAAATGTACACACGCAACGGTTCTTATTGTGATCGATTTGACATATCGATCGACTTGGCACTTGACATATCGATGCACATTAATTCATTCAATAGACTTTAGATTATTTAATGGCATTATTTAATATTTTTTTTTTAAATAAGAAAGTCACACAATCAATTGTAACTATTTTGATTTAATTTGTTTTTTACGTGTTTTCTTACTTCTTAATAAAAAAATAAAGTCCAAAATTCAGAATATCTAACAGATCTAACAGATAACTGCTAACAATTCTTTTATTTGGCGTGGCGAAGTGCGCCAGGACAGCTTAGTTATAAAGCAAATTCAAACACTTCTATATTTCCACATTTTCCGACGAATTTTTTTGACCGATAGCCGTCCGTCCGTTCACCCCTTTAGATTTTTATGAAACTTTGCATATGTGTCTTATTTATAAAACCACAGAGATCGAATAAGGTTTTGTACACAAACTGTCAAGCCAAAAGAGTCGTTAACCTATATATTTTTTGGATTCTTGGAATATTCACAAGAACCATTTTATATATTTTTCTATAAATAATACAAACAAATTATGTTAAAAAAAGTTGTTAGAAGTTTTATTGTTTATAATTTTTATTTAAACTATTTTTTCGAAAACGTTTTCTTTTTCGTTTTTACCAGCAAAGTTTTAAGTTTGAATTCCAACCTTAAAACGTTTAAAAGGAGAGCAAACCTCGACGGTTCAACAACCAGCTACCTGGACCCGTCTTAAGAGTTATTCATGAAACAGTTACATTTATGGTATATTTTTTTTTCACGCATTTCCTATACACAGTTTATTTTGATTTTCAAGTAAATTTTTTATGTCACCTCACACTTTCGATTCTCTTTTACACGTTTGTTAGTATCGGAATGATGTGTAGTTCAGCGTAAAACGCTTGTTTGTATTATTTAAATTTTTTCAGAAAATAGTCCAGTAATACAATCTCAGTTTCTTTTAAATTATGAACAACTTGGCATGCACTCAGGATATTACAATTGAAAATTACTACTATTAGGAACGTTATGGTATACCGTGCACTAGGTGAGAAAATCACCTGCACAACTCCAAAATGGGTCAATATTAATATGATTCTTTCCCATTAGAAATTAAAATATAAACAAAATTAATTATAGGCATAGGCCACTTGTGAAAGTAATTGCTGTTAAAATTAACGTAGTGAAACAATTCAAGAAATTTCACCAATAAAATGTAACATTAGCATTTTTTAGATAATGTTTACATTAAGATATCTGATCAAAATTCTGTCGAGTAGGTATTGTTTATTGTCAATACAATTATGGTTTATCATTTGAATATGTCGATATTCATAAAGAACTAATTATAGCTTGTAAAAAGCGGTTATGTTAATAACAATATTTTTAGTATGCAAATAATATTCTTTGATTTTATTTGAAGAATACATTTAGATATAAGAATTTATGCTTTAGACAAATCTAATATACACCAAAATTACAAAAACATTTTTTTAATTTAATTTGTTTTAATCAATTTAAGTTATTTGCATATGCTCGGAGGTGAACGGTGTTGGTTGGTAGGTTACAGTATTTACAATTTCTTTATTTAAAAATTAGATTCATAATGACAAGTTCCAAACAAACTTTTTTTTCTGTCATTAGTGATAAGAGGGATTATCCACATCGGATGCTACTCGAATCTGCCCATTAAAACCACGTTTAATTAAAGGATTAGGTTCTTTTTTAAATTTTTTACGAGGGATCTGCGACACGTTTGATTTGAAGTGGCTATTTGGCACTCGTACAACTTTTTACTCGCATGGAATATGCTATATGCTGTAAAGTTCCGAGTATAACATGTTCCACACGAGTGAAAAATTAAACCAAACGAGTATCATATAGCCATTTCAAATCAAACGCGTCGCAGAAACCTCGTAAATAAGTGTTATAAAAATTGATAACTCCACATCGCCCCGATAGTAACATATGGATTGGTTGTAAAAATAACATAGAAAATGTGTAAAATAAATATTTTTGTAAATATTCTAAGATATCGAAAATCTATGTAGGTTAACTGTCATTTGGGCTTGATTGATTATGCCCAAAATATAATCAAATCGGCACAATTATATTTAAATTATATTAAAACCCTTTTCAGTATCGGCCCACAATAGTTAAATGTTAGCCGCTATAACAAACGCCACCTACGTACGTCAGTACGTCGCGTCGCGTCGGGACAAAGCGAGGTATCGCGCACCCTAGTTCCTTAAGACAAATTTAAAACTCACTCTCACAAAGCGAAAATGAAATTTTAGAAAAAAAATGTTTCAAACAAAAGCTATAGACACTAGAATTTCCAACTTTTCTTCCTCAACTTTTTTTTATATAATAGATATTAGTAGAGATATTGTTAAAGATGTGTATAATTAAATTTTAAACAACTTTTATTTGAACGAAAAATGTGAAAATAAAAACTTTCTTGTTTACATACAGGCGGACGGTTGGAAGGACGGCCGGCCTTCGGATAGAAATTTTTTTTTGCTTCATTCTAACGTACTAACTCTAATTCGTCGGAAAAGGTGAAAAAAAGAGAGTGGTTTGGAAAGTGTGGAGTAAAAACCAACGCGGAATATACTTGAAAATGTTTCCCTATAATCCACAAAATAAAAAAATCTCTAGTATTGTATGTCTAGAAAAGTCTCGTGCTCGTGAGTATGGTGCTTCTCGACTTGTCACACAAATAACTAGATTTAATTTCGGGGTTACACATCCATGTTTCACCGTTTCAGAACAAACTATTAAATTAGGTTCATTAAAAAGCAGATGTTAAATTTTGTACCAGTGCACAGGAGCTTTAATTACTTCGAGAAAGTTTACAAAAGTCCCCAGATAATTGTTACTGCAAAGTAATCAGAGCAGAAAAATGTATTCAAAAGACAGGGAAATATTTTATGCTGCAAATAATACTTCACATGATGTGCAAGTATGTATTATTACATGCAGTATTGCAAGAATACATATTGTTGGAAAAATCAAAATGTTCCCACACATTTCCTTGTTAGTCTGTGAGTAGTTTACATAAAACGTATGACGGAATACTTTTTTTGAGTGTGTGTTATTGTATTGCAGTAAGCACAAGCACCCAAAAATTCGTGTTTTTATTCAATCCGAATGCTGAAAGGTTTGAAAAGTTTTCCGCTTTAGTCAGGGCTGCATTTATCAACTTTAAAATACTAACCCATTTTATATAATCCCTATTTAAATATTGTATTTATTTTCTACCCCAATCTAGGCATATATTGATTAAGCACAAGGGCGTGGTTTGTATCGCTCTTCGTTTTCATGACAAATGCAGTTTAGTTTGCAACTAGAACGATGAACCCTTTACCTTTTATCGATTAATATCGCGATGAAACTATGATATGCACAGACACTACTTTGGTTGTGATATTAACTATTATAAAATAATTCACAATTCTTCATTCGATTTGAAGCTACATTTGTAAATTGCGTTACTATAACGACATCCACGTTTTAATATACTGAAATTTTGACTATCATTCATTCAAGTATTTGACCTAGGGAAAAACGGGGTAGATTTTAGTGATCAACGGTTATTTCTGTTAGCAGAAATTTTTGGCCCGAATGGCATACAATTCAGTAGTGGAAAACCAAAATTTCGTTTTGATACTGCGTGATTAATATTGGGTAGATTCCATTCTGTTAATCGTATTAAAAATTTTGGAGTAACCGAGATTAGACAAAATGTTTGTTCGAAGTAAAACAAACAATCTTTAACTTTAATTTTCTATTTAATCGACTTTATTTCTTCTTGGAATGAAGAAATTAATATTCCAAATATATTACTTGTAGAATTCAATTTACTTTTAATATATCTATACAATCATCTATAAGGTATATGACGGAAAAAGGCTTCAAATAAGCTGAATAAAGAAAGATTCTATAGGATTTACTGTAGCATCATTAATCAATTTCTAAGTGCTTCACGTCAAGAATGTTATTTCTCAAACACCCATGTTTACACTTCAAATTTTGTTTGTAAAATTGGATGAAATGTCAATATTGATAACATTCGCAAAATAACTTTATATCAAGTTTCAAATACAATCAAAGTTCGTGATAGGTATTTTTTAACGATTTTCAAAAATCATTCTAGTTTTGCACAGCTGTAAAATATGCAATACGTGGTAATTAAACGTGTTACAAAAATATTTAAATTAAATAATATGTTTGCCTAAAGTTTTGTTCAAACTTATACGAGGCGTTAATTAATGATTCCGTTCCACGAAGATAAACATACAGAATGTGCATTTGTCCAGAAATCTTAAAATTCATTTTCATCAAGCACGTTTAGAAATTAGACGTATAATGGAGGAATAATAACTATTTATTGTACAGGGTTATTCACTATAAATTACCCACCTTTTATTATCTTGAATATAACAGGTAAAAGTAGAAGGGGACAGCTATAAACCATTTGGTGATTTAATTAATGAAATGTCAATTATCAAACACAACATTTATCATTTACATGACTTACTTTGACAATGTTAACAATTCCGTATTAAGTAACTGTGTTATTCATCGAGTAACTGAACTATTGATAGCATTTTAAGAAAATTCAGTTAGAACCATACAACTTTCATGTATAACTTTTTTCTGCAGAGAAATAATAACGATATTAAGGGGTGGGTACAAGTGTGTTATAATAGTATATTATGCAATGATCATGTAATGATGGCCATTAATACATAAGCATGTTGTAGGATACGAAACAAGCCGAAAGCGAGTTCCGTATACAAGGTGGGCCAACGCCAACGAAACAGAGCCAATTGGAACCACATCGATAATTTAAAAAAAACTCAGACCCGTCAATTTTATTCCTGAGAGGGACATCTTTTCAATGTTTTCAATTGCATTATTAAATTGTTACTGCAATATCTTTTGTTTTATTTTTAATGACAATATCCGCGAAATCGTGGGCCCTCTAAGGGTTTTTGTACGGTTGTTCTAGCCGAACAGCCAAAGGAAACTAGTCTATCCGATTTTGCACAAAAAACTGTGGGTTGTCATTTAAAAAGTTTGATGTGACGTCATTTCCGTTAAAACCAGAGGTAATACTGGAATGCCGACAGGGTGAAAAGATGACCTCCTCAGAAATAAAATTGACGGGTCTTAGTTTTTTTTCTTAAATTATCGATGTGGCTGCAATTGGCATTGGCCCACCCAGTATAACATGCTCGTGTATTAATGGCCATTACATGAAAGTTGCATACACTATTTTTTCTAAGACTATTTAATGAATGAATACTACCTATTGAACTTTTTATATAATTAGTAACCTTTTTATAATATATCAATTAGTTTGTAGCGGTAGAGTGAATTTGAACTTTGTGTCATATACCCAACTGTTTTCCGGATAACAAATGGTGGATATAAAATAGATGTGTGACCAGAAAACAGCATCTTAGTTCTCTTAAAACTATAAAGCAAACAAATGTATATCCTTTTTGTATTAATTAACGATAAGCAACAACTAAACCTTATTTTTTATGTATGTATACCAACTATTTACCGTGCAATTTGTGAAATTTATTTGAGGGGCTGTTCCTGTACGGATGGTTGTCGAATTATTCGTCTTCGTCATCGTTATTATCAATTGAGTTTAAGATTTCATTTGAAATATTGAATTTATTTTGCCATGTCTCTTTAATGTAGTAATATCACCTCCGCTATCTACTAACACAGTTGCAGACGTTCTACGAAAACAGTGTCCCGTGTACAAATTTGGATTCGGGAATTTTACGTATGATGCAATTTGTTTGCCTAAGTTTCCAAATGTATTAATAAGTACAGTGCATTTTCCATTAGAGTAGTTTATAAAAAAAAAGATGGAGTGGGACAGTTTTGTCGGTCAAAGATGAATATGTTTTTTGTAAATTTGATAGTATTTGCCAGTAATTGTAAATGTTCGCTATACTTTTGTTTTAGTCTCGATTATATTAACAATTAGGATTTCATTTTTATTTCTGACCTAAAATACAAATAAAATAAGAAAATAAAAATCTAAAATTGAACAGAAGTGGCATACATGTCTTTTTTTAAAATCACATTCATCACTCGGTCTATGTTTCATACAATTCATATAAAATATTTAGCAATTCGCTATAATACATAATAAGTAAGATATGTAGTACCTTTGAAAAAAGTAACTGATTATCAGGTGCTTCGTCCAAAAACCTCTTCATTTCATCGGGTGAGAACATTTTTGATTTTTTGTCAGTTTCGATTTGTGTTAAATAAGTGTAAGACTGTTCCAATATTAATATGCATTCTGGACTAGAAACGAAAATTGCTCTCAAAGAATAGAATTTTTTGTAAAATAAAATTGTTTGGCATCAGTCCTCATAATAAACAACGACTTCTGAATCTATGCCCAAAAGTTAGTTTGACTTTAGTTGTACGTTGCCTCTCTAGATTAGGATGTTTTAAGTTCAATTATAATTATTCTCTTTACGTACAGACTCATACGATGTACCCATCCTTATAAGTTCTGGATTTTTCGGATTATAAATTTTGAATCGCTTTGTTAGTCCGTTTTTAAATCGAGTATAGGCTCATTTTACTTTCTGAACGTAGAGGTATTTTAAGTAGGTACAAATACTAACAGGATGAATAATTTTATTAAATGTCAAACTCACTCAATTTGTGTTCATAGTCTGCTAGATAAATGTATCAGAAAAAATCGTTTCTATTGGCTGTAAAATTTGGATCATAATGAAGTCATAACGAAACAGATTATTTCCACTACTAGCTGTGAAGTGGACAATTATTGCGTCTCCCCACATCTCTATTAGTGGTTAATAATTTTTTCTATTGTTGACCTAGGTTAATAATGGACAATTTCAAATTTTTGAGAATCTAAGAATAGTTGTTTAACAAAAACGAGTGAAACATAATTTTGTATATCCAGGTGATTATCTTTAACGTATTTGCTGCTTAAAATTACCTAACACGATAAAATTATTTGAATAAAAAAATGCCATTAGTTTAAAATTCGCGCCCCCATCCCATAACCGCAAATACATAACCTGAATTTATTTATTTATTAAATATGATGGTAGAATCAGTTTTTTCAGGTTTCCCAAAGGAGATTTAACCAGGCGAGTTAAGTTACATCAAGAATTTTAAGTAAATTACAAACATTTTGTTGTAGGTATTTT